>PVJI01008237.1:0-72479 GCA_004026765.1 Micronycteris hirsuta | reverse complement strand
TGGTGGTGGCAATAGTGGAGAGGGATGGAGAAACTAAGAAATGAATGCAGGTGTCAAAATTTTTATCACAATGGGAAGTGTGCTGACAAAGAATCAGCCACCCCTTCATTGCCTATTATATCTTTATTATGGGATAGTTCAGTTCAGAAATTAATGGGAAAGCCATTTGAAACCTCTTAATTGCTAACTGTTTTTATATATAGCCCACTCAGAGGGTGCTACATGCAAGCCAGATGGCTGCAAATGTTACTCTGGTTTACAAGCATGGAGATTTTTGTATCACTGCCAAAGTCATTGTCAAAATGTCCTATATCAAAACAAAACAAAAAAATAAAGTCCTCTGTTTTCCAAACTTCTGAAAATTCCACAATAGCAATAAAATACCAACCTCCCTGTGGGCTTTGGCAGCAAACAGGAAAAATCGTCCATCCCTGAGCAGCTTGTTGTCTAAAGCTAACTGAACATCGGGGCAGCCAGAAAAGGAACTGCACCATTGAGAAGCTCATGAATTTTCAAACAAGCAGGCTCTGGAATTCAGAAACCCTCATAAGGGACCACGGCGAATGGGCTTGGCACAGAAATCACCCGCTCAGAAGGATTGCCTGGTGGCTGGAGGGGTTTGGAAAATGCTGACTATATTCACCCTTAGGAAGAGGAAAGCCAGTGGCTGGGCGTGCTATTGGATCTAGCCAAGATGCCTCCAGATATTAGATGCATTGGAGCAAAGGCAGTTTTACCTGGAATAATATAGGGAAATATCACAATAAAGTAGGGGGAATTATTTTAGCCAACATAAGGTGATACCCACCAGCAACAGAAATATTAACAATAAATTCACTGTATCTTAGATCCACTCTATCTGAAAAGTATTTTAAAACAAAGATAAGTGGTTAAAAGTGAATTGTTAAAAATAGATGTTAATGTACAAATTTCATGAAGAGTCCTGCCTGGCAACACCTCAATCTAAAGGGAGCTCTGGAGCAAGAGCAGCTCCTTAGAAGGTCCATCATTAGGTGAATGCTGTCTTAGGAAAGGTGTGACCTTCAGAGGACAGACCTCTGAACCTGAGGCCGTCCCTAGTGGGACAGGCAGGGGGAGACCATCTGCCAATCATTCTTGCCACAGCTGGTCAAAGAGTGTCACTGCAAAGGGGGATCTGAGTGATTCATCTCTGTAGCTGTCACATAGATCAGCATCTGGAGAATGAGCCGTGGCTCAAGGAACAAGCTGAAGGCATGAGAGCACAGTCAGGAAACCCAGAGAGCAAGATTAGAAAGAAGGGCTAAAAACATACTAGGAGACCAGAAAGTATAAGTTAGGGACACAGGCCCAGGTTCCAAACTAGAGCATCTAGCCAGGAAAAGCTCTAGATCCTGGAAGGAGTTTGACTAACTTGCATGTACACCAAACAGCAGGAGGGAATTTTGATACTGCACCAAGATTCTGGTTCCCATAGCTTTGCAGCTGAGGGTCGGCACCTTGCCTAACAGCAAAGGTAGGCCTGGTTTCCTGGGCGCAGGCAATTTTAAAATGCTCTCCAAATGTTCAATTCAATTGCTAATTTAAAATCAAATGACACCCTACAGCTTAACTTTATGCTATGGATTTTGAGGGTCTTCTGTTAATCTTTGGAGGGAAAACAGTCCATGGTTTTGAATTCAGAAAATAAACTGTTTTTAATAATTCAGTGAATTACAATTACTTTGTTAACAATATATATATTTTTTTCTTTCCAGGATAATACCTTTATTATTGTCAAAGAAAAAATACTAACCAATTCACCACTAATTAATTTATTCAATAAATTTAACTGTCTATCATGCCTTTGTAGACTTCTGTTATAAGCAAACAGTGCTTCAAAGAGATAATGAATAATAATAATAATGAAGAGTAAACCAGGGTCAAAAGAAGGTAGAGGTATAGTAGAAATAGAAGAAAAAAGGCATTTTGAGCTTTATAGGGTGGTGGAAGCAGGTGTTTTTGAGATGCTGCTATTTGAGCAAAGCCTTGAAGACAGTGCTGTCTGTGGGAAAGTGGTCCTAGCAGAGGGCTCAGCTAGTGCAGGTTCCCTGAGACTAGAGTCTCCCAGGTGTATTTGAAGGAGAGCAAAGAGACCTTCGTGGCTGGAGCAGAGGAAGAGGGGTAAGGGCATGGTCCATGAGGTCAGCGCAGTGTGTGAGTAGATGGCATAAAACTTGGGCTTTAAGCCCAATTGACAGGCAGAGCCATTGCATTTTTTGAGTGGAAAAAATGTAGTATCTGATGTGCTTTAAAGGCTCACTCAGGCTGCTCTTGGAGAATAAACTGGAGAGGGAGAGGGAGGCAAGGGCAGAAGTCAGTTAAGAGGCTGATCCAGTAATTCAGCTGAACAAGAAATACCCTTCCTTTTTTCCTATAGATTGAAAAAAAATGAAAAGCTTAAGTAACACTGTCGCTACTGCATTCTCTAGTCTTAGATGTCACACTCAAAGTCAGCAGAGAAACTGCACTTTGAGAGAAATTGTCTATTGTTTGGTAATCTTTGTTCTTTCAGGACTAAAAGGTTACCTAAAATAGCAGAGAGCATGGCTCTCTCCTTTGCTCTGCTCTGTGGCATTTCGGGATCTGAGAAGACTGTTCTGGTATTGAGGTTTCCGTACTGTCGTTCCCAGAATCCTGGGCAACCATTCTCAATGAAGCTTGTGTCCTCAGAACTGATTTTTGAAGCTGAAATACCCAGTGGGACATGCAATTTTTTGTCTTTTTTTTCCTTTCTATGAAAACATGCGTTCATGAACATTAGTGGAGAGGAAAGAAAGGGATGTGTTCTATTTGGAGTTGCGGTGGGTTAAAAAGATTCACTAAGTGTGGAGAAGTTGATGGGGTAAAGAAATGTTAAAGGAAACAAAGCTTCCTGGGAGGGAAGGCAGAACACATCTCAACCAGTTCAGAAAACTGTGCTGTCTTGAAAAGTCAGGAGCCCTACCAGGGACCCGCTGCCCGAAGTACAACAGCATCCCTTGTCATTCTTGGTATAAGGGTATTTCTGAAACTAGGTTTTGATGCTCAGGTTCTTTTTAAAAAAATTCTCACCTGAGGATATGTTTATTGATTCTAGAGAGAGAAGAAGGGGGTAGAGAGAGAGAGAGGGAGAGAGAGACATCAATTGATTGCCTCCCATATGAGCCCCCCCAAACCTGCTACCTAGGTAAGTGCCCTGACCGGAAATCGAACCCTCATCCTTTTCCTATATAGGATAATGTACCAATCAACTGAGCCCCTAGGCCAGGGCTCAGACTCTCTTTTTTGTGGAAGTAAAACTTCCTAAGCTTCCCTAGACACTTTGCCTTTTGCTACTTGTTTAGAAAGCACCGTGTTTGATTGTCAGAGGCCTTGTGAGTGGCTCTTTACGATGTTTTACTTTATTTGCTGGACAAAGGAGTACGTTTGTGTGTGTGTGTGTGTGTGTGTGTGTGTGTGTGTGTATGTGTGTTTTCCTCCTCAGCATGAAATTACATGAATTCTGTGAATTTTGTGTTCTTTAAATACAAAATTATTTCCACAGCTCCAAACCTCAGTATTTGGTGGATAAATGAAAAGTTGAAGACTCTGTAAGCTTGGGGAGTCCTTACTCGTCTCTGTTGTCAGGTGCCCCCTGCCATGTTTTTGGTCACTCCTCCCAATTTGTACCATCTCTGCATCTGTCCTAGGACCGTGCCATAGCATTGCATACACATTCCATAACATTACTTGAAACTGAGAAAGAGGAAGGGAATGAGTATGAGCCATTTATCTTCTCCCTTCATTTCTATATCCCAGTTAAGCTGCCCTACAACGCAAATTCCTCCCAAGGTCACAGTTTCATAAAATGCATGAACACATAGAGTTTGTGTGATTGTTTTTCTTTATTTCTGTTTGAATTCAAAGTGGTGGATGGACATCTACAACCAGTGTCTGTTGGAGAGCTCACTAAAAGTCCAGGGGAAACACTAATGGTGCTGAAAATTCCCGGAGAGGCTGGGAAGTGCTGAGAGCTCTGAGGGTAAGTCTGTGCAAGGCGGGACTGAGGAAACCCTCCAGCCCACTTAACCTGACTTTTGGCCAGCAATATCTTCAAACACAGTATTTGGTGCGGGGGCTTGTAAATGAACGGGGCTTTTGACCACTTAGTGTAGTGTGATCTTATGTAAGCAATAGGAGGGCGAGAAAGATAGTGTAAGACTTGACACTTTGGAGAAAGTGTTAGTCATGTTAGAAGAAAACATCTGCCTTCATGAAGCAAATTTGAACAATGAAATGTATTATTTTGTGTCTAAATATGTACTAAAGATAATATATTCTGCAATAAAATTGGGACTTTCACGAATGACCTCCAAAAAATAATAAATGGCTTATCATATGCAGAGCTTGATAGAAAGACATTAGTTTAATTCCTACCTTAGTATCAAATACGAATTACAGCAAACGTGATATTTATTCAAGATATTTTCATGGAAAAAGAAGTCTCTGATGAGATACCAGTGTAACAGGTTTTGGAAATTGAAATGCAGGGATGCAATGATAGAAACCATTTTTTTGTGACGAATGGAAAGTGCGGCAATGAAAACAGTAGGAGAGGTTTCAGATAGATTGTATATGGACTACATAGTTTTAGACCTCATTGTATTTCAACGTAATGAGTAAATTAGCAAAGACATTTTGATTACTGGGAGATTTCATATAAAAAGCTGGCTTTTCTTGAAAACTTTGAGCTCTAATTCCTGTAAGTCAGTATTCCCACAGGCAATGATATCTCTGAGCTGAAGGGCAGATGGCCCCTCCTGTGCCCACAACCCTGTTGCTCCGTATTGTTCTTTATTTTTTTCCCAGAATGCTTTAGTAGTTCATGTTTCTTACCTAGCTAGCTCCCTGTTGGCATTTGAATTTGTGATTCCCAGTTGAAGTCCAGCCTCCACCAAATGCAATCTGTTTTGCAACATTCTTCCTACTTGAATGCATTACGTGAAGTTTACTTCCCTAGGCAACCCATTCTAGAGTTGGACATCCCTCAGTTTACTATTAAAAAGCTCTTTCTCTGTCACGGAGCCTTAGTCTCTTCCCTTCTAACTCCTATAATATTTTTTTTTCTAGTTTTATCCTTTAAAGCAAAAATTTCTTCCTCCTTCATATGATACACCTTCAAATACATTTAGCTATCAAACAATGAAAAGTAACTTCAGGAAAAATCCTTGTTTTCCACCCTGACCTTGAACATTCCTAGTGTGCTACACTTTTTTAGTTATGTGGATTATTTTAATTGAACATTTTATTTTGAGTTATTGTAGATTCACATGGAGTTGTAAGACACAATACAGAATGACCACATGTACTCATTACCCAGTTTCCTCCAAGGATAATATTTTATAAAACTATAGTACAATATCAAAGCCAGGATATTGGCATTGACACTGACAAGATACAGATGATTTCATCCCCGTAGCGATCCCTCATGTCTCCCTTTAATAATCACACCTACTCTTCCCTTGTCAGTCTCTAATGTTTTTCCTTTCTATAATGTTGTGATTTCAAGAATGTTACATAAATGAAATCATATGTTATGTAATTGTTTAGGATTGATATGTTTTACTCAGTGCAATTCCTTGTAATTACTGGGTGGTATTTCATGGTATGGATGTAACAGTGTGCTTAAGAATTTATTCATTGAAGAACTTCTGGGTTATTTACAGTTTTTGACTATATTATGAATAAAGTTGTTATAAACATTAAGGTACAGGTTTGTTTATAAACCTTATTCTTCATTTCTCTGGGATAAGTTCCCAGAAGTACAATTTCTGATCACTGTGGTGCTAGAGTATTTGTTCTTTTAAGAAGCTGCCAAACTGTACCGTAGTGTCTGTATCATTTTATATTACCCCAGCAATCTATGAGTGATCCCGGCTTTCCATGTCCTCATCAGTACTTTTATGTTGGTTATTTGGATGTGTATGTAGTGCTATCTAATGGCTAATGAGGCTGCACATCTTTCATGTGCTTGTTGACATCTATGTGTTTTCTTTGGCAAAATGTTTGTCTTTTGTGTGTTTTCTAATTGAATTGTTTGCCCTGTTACTGTTGAATATTGAGTTGTTTTTTAAAAAATATAATCTAGATACTAGTCCTTTGTGAAATATGTAGTTTGCAAATATTTTTCTCCTGCTCTGTAGCTTATTTTTTTCATCCTCTTATCAGTGTCTTTAGCAGAGCAAAAATTTTAAAATTAAATAATGTTTAATTTATAAATTTTTCATTTATAGATCACGCTTTTTGTGTCAAGTCCAAGAATGCTTTGCCTATCCCTAGATCCCAAAGATGTTTCCTATACCTTTTCTAAAGTTTTTTAGTTTTATATTTTGCATTTAAATACATGATTCATTTTGAGTTAATTTGTTATGTATGGCATGAAACTTAGTCTAAGTTTTGCTTTTATTTTTTCAATCCTCACCGAGGATGTATTTATTGATTTTAGAGAGAGAGGAAGGAAGAGAGAGAGAAAACATCAATGTGAGAGAGAAACATTGATCAGTTTCCTCCCCCCCCACACCCCATGTAACCTACGCATGTGCCCTGACCTGGATCGAACCCACAACCTTGTGGTGCACAGGATGACACTCCAATCAACTGAGCAAGCTGGCCAGGGCTAAGGTTTGCTTTTGTTTTACTTTTGTTTGTCTTTTGACAATGGATTTCCAATTACTCTAGCACCGTTTGTTGAAAAGGTCTTCTTACTCTATGGATTTGCTTTTACTCCTTTGCCAAAAATTAGTTGGTCATATTTGTGAGGGTTTTCCTGGTATCTTTATTCTGTTTTATTGAACTTGTGTTTATTCCTTCGCCAATGCAACATCTTAATGTCTATAGCTATGTAGTAAATCTTGAAATTCGATTGATTAATTTCTTCCACTCTACTGTTATTTTATAAAATTATTTTAGCTTAGTTCCTTTGTCTTTCCATATAAATTTTAGAATATTGTCAACATTTACAAAAAATCTTGCTGTGATTTTGACAGATGTGCGTTTAACCTGTATATCAATTTAGGGAGTATTGACATTTCTACTCCATTGAGACTTTTAGTACATGAACATGGTATATTTTCCATTTATTTATATTTCTTTTGGTCTCTCTCGTGAGAGTTAGGTATTTAGAGAATAAATATCCTATATGTGTTTTGTTAGATTTACAATGAAGTATTTTTATTAGCAATTGTATTTTACATTTTGGTGTCCAAGTGTTCATTGTTAATATATAAAAATACAACTGATTTTTGCATGTTAATCTCTTATCCTGTAATCTTGCTGAACTCAATGTTTGTAGAAGTTTTTCGTAGATTCCTTGGGATTTTCTGTGCATTTGATCAGGCCATCTGCAAATAGGGTAATTTTATGTCTGCCTTTCTGATCCGTATGCCTTTTATCCCTTTTCCTTACCTTACCTTATTGCACTGGCTAGAACTTATGAACTATGTTGAATAAGAGTTGTGAAAGAAGACTTCCTTATTTTGTTCCTAATTTGGGGGAAAAACATTCAGTTTTTCACAATTAAGTATAATGTTAACTGCAGGTGTTTTTTAGATCTTTATCAAGTTCAGGAAGTTTCTCTCTATTCCTATTCTTCTGAAAGTTTTTATCATGATGTGTGTTGAATTTTATCAAATACTTTTTCTTCATCAATTGTTAAGGTTATGTGATTTTTATTCCTTAGCCTGTTAACATGGCAGATTAAATTGATTTTTGAAGATTGAACCACCACTTTTACAACCCTGGAATAAGCCCCACTTGATTGTGGTATATAATTTTTTTCTATATTGATGAATTCTATTTGCTATAATTTTGTTAAGGATTTTTATGTCTGTTTTTTAGGGACACATTGGTCTGTGGTTTTCTCTCTCTGTCCCTCTCTTACTTTTTTCTTTTCACATTTGGCAGAAATCTCCTGTGAAACCATGTGGGCTTGGAAATTTCTTTCCTAAGAGTTTTTAAATTATAGATTTAGTTTCCTTGATTTTCTAGAACTATTTAAATAACCTGTTTCATATTAGATGTGTATAGTAGTTGTGTTTTTCAAAGACTTGGTCCGCTTCATCTAAATTGTCAAATTTTTGTACTGAGCTGTTTGTAGTATACTGCTTTTAACATTGATGTCTCATAACATCATATGAAAATATCCAAACCTCTAGCAAGACAGAGAACAAGAAAAGTAATAAAACACGAATTGCCAGGAATGACACAGAGGATGTCACTACAGGCTCTTGAGACATGATGAAGAAGGTACATACTGCCCTTACAACTCTGGAGTAAGCCCCACTTGGTCATGGTGTATAATTACTTTGTATTTTGCCAAATTCTGTTGCCTAAAATTTTGTTAAGGATTTTTATGTCTTTATTTTTGATACATATTGGTCTTTAGTTTTGCCTCTCCTTTTTTTCCTACGAGAATCAAAATCTTACCCTGGTGGATATAACAGTCATAAGAGGTGAGGAAGACTGGTAGCGGCAGGTGCTGGGTGAAGGGAGCTGCATTTTTTTACACTGGTGGGAGCATGACAATATGATAGGGTCACTGAAGGAGGTCACCTGGTAGTAAAACACAGTCCATGGGCCTTAGTCAGATGCAGTCATATTTCTACCCTTAGAGATGCACTGTTTAATCCAGTAGTTCTTAGTGTTTATTTAAATCATATATTTTAAAAAGATTTTATTTATTTAATTTTAGAGAAGGGAAGGGAGGGAGAAAGAGAGGGGAATAAACAATGTGTGGTTGCCTCTCACACACCCCGGGCATGTGCCCTGATTGGGAATTGTACTGGTGACCCTTTGGTTTGCAGTCTGGCACTCAATCCAATGAGTCACACCAGCCAGAGCTATTTAAATTAACTTAATTAAATTTAAATGCAACTTTAAAGTTCAGTTCCTTACTTGCACTTTATCTGTTGAGCACATTTCAAGTGCTCAAAGGTTGCCTGTGGGTAGGCCGCTATTAGAATGATGAAGGGTAGAACTCTCCATCATTGTAGAACATTCTTTTAGACGCTACTGCTGTAGAGTATTATTCTTGGTACTTCCTGCTCCTTGTTACCCTCTAGGCCTTTGTCTTTTTGGAAATAGTATTGTCTATTTTACTGTTTTCTTATTTGACCCTAAAGATCTGTCCCATTCTCCATTCCTGCCTCTGATTCTGCCACCAACCTTGGCTTTGAAGAATTGTTGTTAACTATCACCAAAGAACTGACCCCTGACCTCTACCTTTGGTTTTGGTTTTGGACTTGTTACTTAGTACATAATGGTCTCAACCTACTCACAGCTGAGGCAGGACACTTAGCTCCTGATCTGGCCTTAACAACTGGTTTGTCCTCTCCTAATTCTCTGAGTCAGGTTACTCTAGAATTTTAGCCCAGAGTTTTCCTGTTCTGGATACATAAACTGTCTTTAAATCCTCACAGAATTGCTCCTACCTCTTAAGATCTGAAATTGTAAGCAGTAATGTTTTATTAGTCTGTTATAATTGGGCTTCATATTTAGAGTTATTATTGCATAAAAGTATTTAAAATGTGGTTAATACAAAATGAACTATATTTTTAAAATACCGCAAGAGGGGAAATGGAAGTGGGGGGTTTATACTAATAGGTAATTGGAAGAAACCTGGGACATCAATTCCAAATAGATAAAACTTGAAAAACTTTCATACTGTACACAGCAAAAATGCACACAATTTGTAAACCACTAAATACTTTGCACTCTTGGCAAATATTAGTTGGTAGTGTTTCCATTCACAGAAATATTTCTCAACTAAAGTAGCAGTAAATTCAGCTTCACAAAATTTAAAAATAAAAAAATCCAAATTTCCATAATTAACCCCATTTAAAGAAACAGGATCAATTCAAGATGATTCTTGTGATTACTTATGTATAAAAGATTGAGGGTTTTTTCCTTGACATTAACTTGTCATTTCAGCATGCACAGAGAAAGATTGCTAAGGGAGGAATCCTGCAATAAAGAGAATATAAAGCAAAGGAGAACCAATTAAAGTAGGTAAATTGTTAGGAGATGTAATCAATTCTCAATTACCTAAGGACTTACCAGTTCATGTATGTATTTATTCATCTGTTAGGGAGTTGAAGAAAAAGAGAGTAAAATGGAAGTGTAATCACTGATTAAAAGCCATTTTAAAACCTAATTGCCTCACTAGCCAAGTTTTTTTTCCCAAATTAGGCACTTAATAAAACTATGGAATTGTAGGTAAAGGAAAGATAGACTACCAATAATGACTATCCGTGAATTTAAAAGGCCTACTTTGTGAAAACACGCTACTAAGAATTCCACAGAAAATGGAAAATGTATAGATTCTAAGCAAAAAAAAAAAAAAAAAAAAAAAAGATGAATTAAGAAATGTTTCTAGCTCTGATTGGTGTGGCTCGGTTGGTTGAGTGTCATTCCTCAAATTGAAAGGTCATGGGATTCCCCGTCAGGGCACATGCCTGGGTTGTGGGTTAGGTCCCCAGTCAGGGCCTATACAGGAGGCAACCGATCACTGTTTCTCTCCTTCTCTTCCTCTCTTTCTTTCCCCCTCTCTAAAAATAAATAAGTAAAATCTAAAAAGAAAAAGAACTATTTCTATAATGAATTAAAAAAACAAAAGTGCTTATGGCAGTTTCATATGGCTTTGGTATTTACTCTGTATAATATTATATATGCATTGTTTGATAGTTGAAATATTAAAAATAAAGGAGGCATAATTACAGACAATTAGAAACTTGATTTTTAATTAATAACTCATGTTTCATGAGTTCATCTAGTAAAACCCAATTTAAAATTAAACTCTAAGTTTTTTTTTTTTTCTTAAACTACAACAGAAATTCTACTGTTAGGATATCATTTAAGTATTTTTTAAAACAGTGGCCTAAATTATGTGTTCATGATTTCTACATGTTATTTAGAGACCAGTCCATTTGAAAATGTGTATGTTGAAGCTGTTTAGTTATGGTATTCAAACAGCCTCTGTCAAGTTTAAAAACCAAAATCAAAAGCATTGTTACAATTAAATTTTTTTTTTAAAAGCATTGTTTTTCAACTTACAGTGATTTATAAATGAAATTATTTTATTTGCCTTCAAAATGGGAAGAGAATTGACCAAGCAATTTTTTTTAGGAATCCCTGTTTTTTAAAAAAAACTTGGACGGGCCCCATTTGCCACCTTATTTTTTTCTCATCAGAACTTTAAATATATAGGTTAATGACTGCATTTTATTGTTTCTGTTGTCATTTTTGTAGGTGCAGGCAGATGTACACATTGGTGGGTTCTTTCCTCTCAAAGTTTTCCTTCTCTAAAACTGCCTTTCAGCTGGGCCCATGCTGCCGCTGATGTGCCTTGGGATGAACACCTGGCGGACGGACAGGCTCACAGCCCATCCGGGAGGCAGCTGGCAAGCAAGCTCATCATTCAGAGAGAGCACAGTGGTCCCCGCCTTATCTGCAGTTTCGCTTTCTGTGGTTTCAGTCACCTGCTATCAACTGAGGTCTGAAAACATTGAATAAAAAATTCCAGAAATAAACAATTCATAAGTTTTAAATTGCGGCTATTCCGAGTGGCACAGTGAAATCTCGCGTGATCTCCTGCTCTCTCCTTCCCACGGTGGACGGGAGTCGTCCTTTCATCAGCGTCGGCGTCGCCACGCTGCACGGGCCCTGCTTATTAGTCGCTTGGCAGCCATCTCGGTCACCCGATGAACTGTGGCCGTTTTGCAGTACTTCTGTTCAAGTAATCTGTTTTCCTTAATAATGGCCCCAAAACCCAGGGGCCACGATGCTGATGCTGGCAATTGATATATTCCAAAGGGAAGCTGTAAAGGGCTCTTTTAAGTGAAAAAGTGAAAGTTCTCAACAAGGAAAGAAAAAAGTGAATGCTGAGGTTGCTAAGACCTACAGTACGAGCAAATCCATGAAATGGTGAAGAAGGAAAAAGAAATTTATGCTCCTTTTGATCTGCCTTCTGAGGTACCTCAGAAAATCACTAGTAGCCTAATGGCACATCACCATACCTACTTCATTCCCCCGTTTCATCTCATCACGTAGGCATTTCGTCATCTCACTTCGTCACGAAAAGAAGGGTGAGTGCGGTATAATAAGTTATTTTGAGACAGAGACCACATTTATTATAGCATATTTTTATAATTGTTCTATTTTATCTTTAGTTATTGTTGTTAATCTCTTATATTTTGTGCGTAACTTATTAATCAAACTTTATCGTATGACTGTGTAGGAAACATCAGAGTATGTATAGCGTTCAGTACGATTGGCAGTTTGAGGAATCCACCAGGGGTCTAGGAGCATGTTCCCTGTGGATAGGACTGGACAACTGTACGGGAACTAGCGGCCCGAGGTGAGAGCTCAGATCGCGGTGCTGTGGCTGCGTTGGGTTCTGTGCAAGCCTAGGAAGCTGAGCAGAGACACGGGCGGGCTCTGAGCGACACAACGTGCCTGAGTCCCTGCCTTCAGTTCCTTCCTGAGATCCTGGCAGTCTGTGTTTTCTCTCTTTGAATGGGCATGAAAGTTGCATATTTACCTTTATATTGGGCTCTGTTTTCATTAAACTAGATTTAGATTTCTATTTCTTGCAATTGAACATACCATATTAAAACATAGGTTATTACATTCTTCCCTGAATATTTTTCTTCACATATCTGTTTCTTTTATTTAACTTATAGGTCTTACTTAATCACATTGGACGTAATTATTTTTCATTAATTTATACCAAATTAAGATGACTACAACTGTAACTCTGATTGTTTTCTTTACCATTTAGTGTTTACCTTTTGGAGTTTTATACCATATTTTGTAATAATTTCTAAATTTTATAATAGTCCTTTAAATAATTTATCTTTATAACTACTGCAAAACAAAAAGAATCTTGGGGGCATTTGCTGAATCTGAAGTTTGTGTTACAAGTTATAATTCTGATATCTCCAGTAGATTTTTTTCGTGTTGCTGACCCTTTATCATATCAGCCAAAATCAATGTGCATATGCCATCAATACAATAGTCAGTAAAAATTATCTAATATCATGTAGTTAGATAATTATGAGCTTTCTCCTCTTCTGTATCAGATTTAGTGTAGAGACAGCTACTTTCTACCTACCCATTTTACTTTCTAAATTAAAGATGTATATAGGGTTGAGTATGTGATATTGTTATATTTCTTAAGAGTGAACCTACATGAGGTATTCACTATAAGATATAAAAATCAAGGTTAAAGTAGTATGGATAATTTTTTCTAAGGTATAGCATAATCATTTTTATTCCATAAACATTTACAATAAGAAATGGTTTATTTGAAAGGGCAGCATTCTATATATGGGACATAAGCAATAACTCATCTTGTACCCAAAAGATTACATGTGAATTTATCTCTTACTTAGAACTAGATCAGCAGTTCTGCACCAGAAATTGGTAGTGCTCAGGAGAGTGGCAAACTTTTTTCAACTTGAGTTGAATTTAAATTAAACCCAGGCTTCACAGAGACTGTCTTCTTGAAAGATGATAAGGCCAGGAAAATAATCGAAATAATATATGAAGATTCATAACAGATTTGCATTCATGAAAAATTAATAAAATCTGTATGAAAGACATTTTTGCTGGGGGTTGCATAGTGCTTATAGTTGGATGGACATTTCTGGAAGTCTGAATGGAAGAATGTAGCATGTATTAGTGACAGGGAACGTGGAATTGTGTGGCAGAGAGCTGTGCGTTTACAGGTTCTTTCCTTTCTTATTGTGTGACCTTGAGTTAATCACTCAGCATTTTTTTTTTTTTTTTGCCAAAATTAACTTTATTTTTCAGCTTTACTCTTTCAGGTTGTGGTAACAAAACTGGCACTTACAGAAAGGGTACTGATGCTGGGCTTAGTTAAAGGAAATACCTCTGGCAAAGGAGTGGGAAGGTGAAAGTAACGAAGACAAACACAGAAGTTGGAGTTTTTCAAAAGTGAGTTCAGATGTGGGTTCTGCCATAATCTGTGACCGGAGACAACTTATAGATAAGCCTGTTTTCTCATCAGTCATTGGATTTGAGATCATTCATGTTACCATTGTAACAGTCTGAGCCTTTTGCCACTGGTGTGTCCCTTTTTGGCCATGTGAGACCACACTGGTCTAGGATAAGGAGAGAAGGCCACAGGTGTGAGGTGCTTTGAGGATCTGGACTTGGCTCAGTAAGCTTCGTGGGGTTTGCTTAGCCTGGGCCCAAATCCAGAGAGCTTGACAATGTGGTGACAGCACACCCAAACCGTAGGTATCAGGGAACAGAGGGACGGGAAAAGATCAGCACCTATTCTGGAGAGAGAAAGCCAATGAAGATAGAGCTCTTCAACTCTGCTTCTCTTTTAAACCAGGCCCTGCCTAAATGGAAAAAGATCTAAACTCTTCCGCAACGTATTCTCCCCCATCTGTGTGGTTTTTCAGTCTTTCTTTGTTTTGACAAACCTCTAACGAATCACCACACCCTTCCCATAGGGGTGATGGCTCTACTGCCATCTCAGTTCACCTTAGGACCTTCATCTCCCTGATTGCCTTTCTCTCCCAAAACTAAATGCAGACTTTCCCAGGGCTCTGCTTTGTTCTTCTAATTGGAGCTTCCCTCCTCCTATCAAACATCCCAGCTCCTCAATATGCTTATGGTAGGTGCTGTTGAATAGGCAAATAATCCTCGCACCTGGACGGAGTGGGTGTGGGAAGGGAAGAAGGGAATGCTGCTGGCAAACCATGGAGTTAAGGTGGGACACTGGGGGCACATGCCTATGCTTCTCTAGAAGACCGGTGAAACGGATTTTACCTTTTAAAAACAGATTAAAAAATTGCATTTCAATATTAGATTGATAAGAGATTATCCTAGAGCCCTACCTGATGTCCAGTAGAGAAGATATTTGAATAGAGTTGACAGCGTAAGATGCCTAAGGACAGCAACAGGTGATCCCAAACTTCTGTGCCTTTATCTTTCCATGTCTGGTGTAGAACTATGAAGTGATTACAGTTAACCCCATTGCTCCTGCTTGAAAGTAATGCTGTAAATAACTTACGTTAAGAAAATTTCTTACAGCCCTATTGCTTTCTGATTGAACTTGTGCTTTCCTCGTGACTAGTAATTGAATATCTCCCAGCTTGGTCACTTGTGCTCACTGACTGCTATTGTAGTAAACTTGGAATCATAGGGAAGCAGAGAGAAGCCGTTCGGAGCCCACATTTGTTTCTAAGGAGGAGGAAATTAAGTTGCCCCATCTGCTCACTTGTTTATGGAGTAAGAAGTGGACTCTGTGTTCTAGGAGTGTTTTGCTACCTGGGTGCTGGTTAGAAGAGGTGAAGCAAAAGCTGAAGGAGTTTTAATGAGCAGCAATTCTCTTGTAGGCATGTTGGCAAGATCAAGGACCTAATGCTCCCTTGGTATGCTGGATGGAACATGGGACCAAAATCAGTAGTGCAGGATCCTTTGGGGCTGGATGTCTTCAATAGCCCAGTCCTGGCCTTTACCCTGCCTGCTTCAAAAAGTGCAGAAATTGCTTCTCCAGGAGTCTGAGGCAAACAGAGATCACAGCCCTAAAGCAAGCTGAGCTCCCGGGCACTGTGTTATGCCAGGCTTCAGAATTCTAAGCACTAATGCTTCCTTTCTAAATCTCGCTCAAAAGATTCAGCTGCTCTAACTCCCTTCAGCCTGCGAACATCTGAGGTTTGCAAGCAAGGGTGGGGAAGACGCTGAGAAGTGGACCAGTAACATGAGCTCAGCCCTTTCCTGGATGGAATTTTACTTCCAATTCTCCTCCTGATTTCTGGCCTCAGTTGGTCCTCCCTATTCTTCTAACACTTTTAGTGGGTCTTCCCTATTCTGACACCTTCCTGACTCCCTCTTTGCTCACTGACCATTTGTATTTGACACACTAGAAAAAAACAAAACTCACATGCCTGCCCCAACAGCTCCACCTCTTATTCCAGGGGGTTTGTATATTCCCCCACCCTCTTGGGACATAGACCTGCTTAGATGATGAAGGGGAGGGGTTTGAGCCAGAGTCTTTAGCTCCTCAAATCAACCCCCTCTGAAGACTAGAATTGTAGAGGCATTGTCCCTCAAACTCCCCTCTGTTTTGGCTCCAGAGACTCCTCTTTGAGATGGGGGGAGGGGGTGTTTGTTTTTGGTGAAGATAGGCATCTAGCCAGAGTTGCCTGGACTCCTTCAGTGGTGAACAATGTCAGCAAAGGCTAAGAGCAGGGGTTTGGACTGGTACTCTGTGCCATGCTTGGCACACAGGGACTGCATCACGGGAGCCACTTTGTGGTAACTGTGTTGTGACATTGTGGGGAAAAGATGGTGTGCAGTATGGAAGTCGAGGTGTCCGCTGAACCAGTCATTGAAGGTGGA
Source organism: Micronycteris hirsuta (assembly GCA_004026765.1). Classification (NCBI taxonomy): domain Eukaryota; kingdom Metazoa; phylum Chordata; class Mammalia; order Chiroptera; family Phyllostomidae; genus Micronycteris; species Micronycteris hirsuta. The sequence goes on along the minus strand of PVJI01008237.1, from coordinate 56,066 downwards.
CTTGTGGACATTGCATGTTGCCTGGAGCTGGGTGGAGGTGGTAATCAGTGTGCATGGGAGTCTGGTTCATCTGTGTTACCCATACAAACCAGTTGATTTCTGGGAACCTTACCATGAAGAAAAGGCCCAAGAGGCCTTTTATTCCCAACAATGGCGCATAAGTGAAGAAGCTGAGGATGTAGGAGGTGATTATCTAGGCCAAGCCCATCCACTTTTTCTACTGGATTACAAAATAAAAGATATACCACTGGTAGAGGCAGCAAGACTGGGACCCAATCAAGAAGAAGAATTTTTGCTGGTAGTTGTATGGTATGTACTTTTTCTTCTGTTTCTTAAGCTTCAAAGAGAGGATCTTTCCCCAGATAAAGAGTAAGGGGTACATGTTGATATCTTGGTCTTTGTGGAAACAGTGGGGCTTGACATGGCTCTGAAAGTGCATGTGGTTCCATCAGCTGGCAGGGGCCCCCCTTGGGAGGCCAGTCAGGAAATGGTGTAGCGGGTAGTTCCACGTAGAGATGCGGAACACAGGTGGGTGGCCAAAGTCATGCTGCCACCAGCCAGCCTGGGCAGGTGCTGCACTGAGCAGCACTGCTCAGTGGAAGAGGGACACCAGGATGTCCCAAAGATCCAAATACCGAGCCAGGCAGCACCGTTCAGCAGCAGGACATGTAGCAGGTGCAGTAGGAAGAAGACATGGTTGTCCTTCATGAGGCCTATCCGTTCCACCATGGCCCGTAGCTTTTTCTTCCTAGTGAGCTGAAGTTGGGCTGCTCTGGGAACAGTTCTTCAATCAGGACAGAGTTCAAGCACTTCCTCACCAGGGCCTCATTGATGTGGAATGCCACAAAGGCATCCCTAACATCCTGCCCTTGTATGGCTGATCACCTGGGAATCACCTAATATCTTAACTCCAGTTTTATCTGTGAGATGGAGATAATAATGGTGCTTCCCTTCTAGGGTTAAGGAGGATTAAATGAGATTAAGTGTAGCACTTAGTAAAGTGTCTAACACAGGGTTCTCTTAGTAATGTTAGTTATTATTATTATTAGTATTACTATTATTACCATCTGAAAATAGTGTGTAACAGTGTGATTGATTTTTATGGAGGTTTTAAAGACAAAGAGTTAAATCGATGCACTGTGTTACATCATAGTTCTTGCAACAATTACGCTTCGATTTTTTGGTAACAGAGCTTCAGCTATAAGCCAAGTTACATCATTTTCTTCAAGGCCTGCCAATAGACTGTTTAGTTATGAGATTCTAGAATGACCACTAAAGAATAGGCTATATTTTAATGTTTTTCTTAATTATGTTTTTCCCTTTATTTGGAAGTCACAGTTTGATGGCTGTAATTAAATAAAGTCAAACGAAAAGTGATGATGGGTTTAGATAGTTTCCTAACTAAGGTGGTGAGATACTGTGCTATTTGTATCTTTTTTCTCCATCTCCCAAATTCCTCTATACAGGTCAATTTCTGTCCATGTACATTATTCAGAGTCTCTCTCTCTCTCTTTCCTCTTTCATCCTTTCATTTCTCTTCTGTCTCTGTCTCTCTGTTTGTGAGTCAGAGTATAATGGTAATGGTAGAGGGCGGAGAGCATCTTTGTTAGCCTCATGCTTCTAATATTAATTTAGATTCACCCAGAACATGCCTTTAGATAGGTAAGATGTTCCTTTTTAAAATTTTATTTCTGTTAATGATTTATTATGGTTATTGAAACAAAAAAAACTCTGTTGTGTGTGTGAATACACATTCATGTTGTGGCAGGGAGAGAAAGAGAAAAAAATAGAAAAAGAGGAGTTGTACTTTTTTTCTGTTTGGAATTGCTCTATCTCTGCTCCTGCTCTTATCCCTCTCTGTTCGCAAGGGAAGTGGGGTCTCTCATTTTTAAGGTAACTTCTCTCTTTATGCTCTTTAGTCTAGTCTTTTATCTTTTATGTATGAACCATTGAAATCTTGGTTATTTTTTCGTTGTTGTGAAGTTGATTTCACCAAAATCATTCTTGTGTTCTATAAACAGTTTTAAGATCCTCTCTATCTCAGAAAAATCTTACAAGGACTTTATTTCTGTCGTAGGTTGCTGTCCTATCTCTTCACTCTATTTAGCTTGTTAGCAGGATACTATTTGCTCTGTTTCCTCAACATTTAGTCCTAATTTTTCCATTGTTCTTTTTTTTGTTGCTGTTAACAAGGATGCTGAACCTGTTCTTTTAAAAGGCATTTTTTATGACCTTTTACTCACCTTTACAGTTTGTGTTCTCCTGGGATGAGTGATAGGGGTAGAGTATAAATGAACTCTGTAGAGAAGTGTAATATAATTTCAATCCAAACCTTGTGTCCTATTCCATGTGTATTAAAAAAAGGGCTCCTTTTAAGTGGATCACTAGGGGTGGGGGTGAAAGGAATGTCTTGATTATATGATATAGGTTTTACAAAAGGGGACCCCAAAATGACCAGAATTATCTTCTGGAGGGTGGGCGCCTTGTAGTACAGGCTTCCCCTGCTAGGTGAGTGTTCTAGGAACCCATCTATATCAGTGTACCAGCTGGTGTTGTTGTGAGAGGCTGCGTTCAGCTTCAGTGAATTGTTTTTAAAGACTCTTTCTATCCATTTGTCCATTTCATGATGGGTGCAAGTATACCTGCCCACACTATGCTTAGTGTTCAGCAGTTTTTGACCAAAAATGGCATGACCCCTGTGCCACACCCTCCCTATTCACCCAATCTTGCCCAGAAAGACTATTGTTTTTTGTTTCCCTGGATGAAAAAAGTCCTCAAAGGGAAACATTTTGCTGATGTGGAAGAGATGAAACAAAAAACGGCAGAAGCACTAAAAGGCATCAAAATTGACAAGTTCAAAAACTGTTTTGAGCAGTGAAAAAAATGTCTCCATAGGTTTATTGCATCAAATGGAGAGTACTTTGAAAGTGACTGAAGTTTAAACATGGAAGAATAAATACACAATTTTAATAAATAAATTCCATTTTTTGGCCCCCTCCCTTATATATTCCTGGCAGTTTTAAAAATAATTAGTACATAGCCATTATCTTTTCTTTCTTTAAAATGATAACTTAGCATTTAAAAATGAAAAATAAAATAAATGATTGGCATCACTATAGCTTACTTGTCAAAGTTCTCCAATCTTCCCCAGCTTCCTTGCAGGTAAGTACCCTGTGGGCACTTTGGCCTTTGGACTCTCCCCGTGTGGCTGCAGATGTAAGAAGCTCCTGTATCAGCTAGGCTCCATTAAGAGAAGCAGACACTCTCTGAGTACTGTGGAGTAGGGATTTGTGATAGGAACAAGACCTTGCACAATTGTGGGAGAAGCTGGAAAATAGAGGTACTAACCAGCCCCTCTGATGTGCTGGCATGGTGGACAAATTAGCTTGCCAGAGAGTTTGTGAAGCAGCACATTTGTAGCTGCTAGAGTAGAACCGTAACAGAGAACTGGAGGAAAAATCTCTGGAAGGTTACTGTTTCTGTGTCTGGTGATAATTAGGATTCCTGTCTACTGGCAGAGTTAGCAGTTTGGAAGTAGAGCTGAATGCAGAGTAGGGGAGAGTAAGAACAGGTTGAATCTACTAGTCTGTCTGCATCTGTCTCTTGACATCAAGAAGGTTAAAGACAAGCTGAGATCTGGGAGATCTTTGTGTTTGTCATTGCCTTTAACTAGGATGACCCTCAAAGAGTAATGGCTGCTGCTTCACTTCTCTTTCCAAATCATACTGATTTTTCTTTGGACCCCTTCTAACTGAGAACCATACAGGAGAAGAGGATTCTGGGAAACATAGTTCCAAATTAGCCTACTTGATAAAATACAAAACAGCTGCAGACCAGCTCTTATCAGTGTAGCATCCATTCATACTGCTTTTAACCATATTTATATCTCATAGCTAAATCATGTTTTACCTAACACAATGCATCTACATGCACCTGAAAACATGCTGACATTATGTTCTCCCAAACAAGCACACAAAGTCCCATAGTCATTTCATTGATTTTGGGGATGTTCATTCTTTTGCTAGGTAAGTCACACTCCTTTGATACCATCTAACTTCTATATTAACATATTAGGTCAACTGCTTTTAACACATTTTATGTTAGGGGACCAGGAGAGAGGAAAACATTGCAGAGACTGTGCCAATTGTTTATTGCATTTTTATCCAATAATATGGTCCAACGGTGGGGCAAGAACCATGAATTGATTTGAAGGGCACGCTGGGATTACAATGAGAGAGGCCTGAGTCAAAATGTCATTAATCACCTGACTTCGATGGCCTGTGGCTGTGACTGGCTGGTGGTCCACCGTGGTGCTTTGATTCTCCAGAAAATATCTCCGTTCAGAGCCAGTGTCCAATAATTCCCCCAAGGTTTGTTTGTTCTGTCTTCTATAATGCATGGCCACTCTGGTAAAATACCTCATGTCCCTCACGAAGGGCTAAGAAAAATATTTATAACATATTATTTGGCAACATACCAGGGTCCTTCCTCAAGGGCTTCAGCCTTCCTTTCACTCAGGTGGCTCTTGGACTTGGTTAAAAAGCTATGACTTTTAATGATTTGACTCAGACATTCATTCCTCTTTCCAAGATAATTTTTGTTTATATAAATCAAGTAAAACTTCAGTACTTGGCTCATATTAGGTACAATGTTATAAATTGTCAAATGCCAAGGATCTCTGTTGGTCATGTCATTTTAATTACTGCTTTGGCTCTGCTGCTTATTATACTAATAGTTAAAAGTTCCAATTGACCCTTGCCATATCAACAAATTTAGCCCAAACAAACATAATTTTTCTTCTACTACAACTCAACATGCTTACATATGTACACTGTCAAACATATCTACTCAGGTTTCTGCTGATTTAAAAAAAAAATGACCACCATGCCTTGCAAATCTTTGGGTTGGTATGGTCATTAGTTTGAACCTGACCTCTCGGGGCTTGCCAGGACGTAAGTCTGGCTGTAGGTCTAGAAGCAAGGAGAGCTGTTGGGAGTTGGTCTTGATCAGGTAGATCCCTGGATGAGGAGAGGTGATCTCCACACTTGAACAGGGGAAAGGGCTGCTCTTGCTGGCAAAGGAAGACCAGCACAGTCCAGTTTCTCTACTTCCTGGGAATCTGCTCATCATACATTTTAGGTCCCGCTCTGTCAATTAACACTTTCCTACCAAGTTGGAACTTTGACTGGGGTTGTATTTCAGTCATCTGGGGGTCTGGAATTTGAGCTTTGTTTCCAGAAATCTTCACCTATAGCTAAGGAAATCAGGGTACCTTTTGGGGACAGACAGAGAAATTTTTGTTTCCTTACCAGTCTTTGAGATGGGAATTTAACTTCCTGAGCCCATCATTTTTTCTCCATGTTTTCTAATGCATTTAGAACAACCATTTAGATCTATACTTTTATTTGTGTTGTATTTTCTGTAAGAGCAAATACTGATCACTCGATGCCTTGCCTTCTATAGGCCTCTGAGTAAAGATGATAATTTAACTGGCATTTTTGCAACTGCATGTTGCAAAATACCAGCAATCCCTTTATCACCACCAACAAGGTCATCATTGTCATTATTACTATTCAGTCAGATAACTTTTTTCCTCATTCTTAAACTTCTGTTCCCTTGGAACCACTCTTGGTACCAATAATTATAGCAGTTAGTGTCAGTCAGAGAAATAGAACCAGTTTGAGTATTAACAGAACAAGACTTTACACACTTGTAGGAGATAAAGAAATAAAAACAAAAGGGTGATTTGGAGATCAGTGAAAATCACAAACCAGTTTTTCTGAAGTGCCAGCACAGGTGGCTAAATTGGTACTTGTGAGAGAATATGTGAAGCCAGATATGCCAATCTGCCAGTGTGGGATGTGAAGGAAAACAGCAGGAGAAGCCGTGGAAGGTGGGTGCCTTTATTACGGGTGGTGAGCTTGGTGTTATTGTTGATTAGAAAGGCTGATAGCCAGGACATGGAGTGAAGGTGAGTAAGAAGCTAAAACCTTCTGCCCTTCTGCATTTATTTTCAGTGTGGGGAGAGCAAAGACAGGAGGAATCTGCTAATGCTCTGCATCTGTCTCTCACTATCTCTAGCTATAATGACTTTCAGAGTATAATCACTGCTATTTCACTTCTGCCTTCCAAAATTTGGAGGTATTTTTATGTTGGCCACTAACTGGAAAATTTAAAGGGGAAAGGGGTTCTGAAAAACGTAGTTTGAGATTGGCCAAATGGACACAGAATGAACCCTCCACACCCCTGTGCAACCTGCCAGCTTCTTTTTATTCCTGTTGTGGTGAACATACGGACCACATGTCGAAACAGTGGTGTCATAAGATCCAAGTTTCTTGGATTGCTGAGTGACTGCAGAGAGGAAAGTTGCCCTGGAGGGTCACCCAAAGTGCAAAGACTTTGTGAAAGGAAGATAAATGAACTTTTGTTTTGTTAATCCACTTAGGTTTGGGGTTGTTATAGCAGCCTATTCTGATGAACACATTCCTCCTTCCTTAAAGCAAGGGAAATTAAGCAAGATGGGTCTTTTTTGGAGGGTGACAGAGGATGCCCTCCTGCAGTGAAAAGAGTTTCTGCCTTTTAAAGAGGATCATTATCACAAAGCCCCTCTGGGAGAAAAGCTCTTCATGTAGCCAGTGTAGTTATTTGGAGTGTAGCGTTTTGTGGAGTGAACAGCACCTTAGCAATCCCTCTACTACCAAGTGAAAAGGGTCACCAATAAAGACAGTGGTAGCGTGGTACTGTATAAATGTTTATTGTCATTTTGATGTCCTGCTGTAGCATTTAGTTTAACATCTCTAAAGTCAAACTCATTCATTTTTAGTAAAATTGTTTCTTTCTCATTTTGGTCTTCCTGTTATTGATACCCTTTTCCTAGTCAACCAGGCTAGAAACCTTTCTTGACTTCTCATAACCAATTCGTCATATTCTATAAAATTTCCTTCATTTATCATTAGACCCTCAAATCCCTCTGATCAATAAGAGAATTAGGCCGGTGAAAATCCTATGGCCTTTAAATACATTTGTACATTTTTATTGACTTATGCATATAATTTAAACATAGTTAAAGCTAAATTGCACTACTTTTGTAGTAAAATACTATGTGTGTTTACCATTCTACCCTCAAATATATAGTATGTTTAATTTCTTCTCTAATTGCTATATGTAAAAATAAATGAAACAAATTTCAGGAATATTTGCAATAAAGAAATACTAACAAATGAATGTACATCTGTCTATTAAAAGAGAAATTTTACGTTTAAACAAATTTAGAAGTTGTTAATAACAAAAAGATTTTGATCTTCGTTGGACAAATTGGACAACTTATTATTAAATGTAGCAATAAAATCAAATGGGACTTTTTATGTAACTTGTTTATTTACATCTGGAAAATATGGGGAAATTATAACTTGATATTAAAACAGTAGTCCTCTAAGAATTTTTAAGACAGTAATATTTAATAGCAAAAGAAAATTATAGAATTGCAGCTATAATAAAGTCGTGATATATTTTGAGATAATAGAAGATTCATTCACAATTCAATAAAGGCCTACTAAAGAACACACTGAAATTATTTCATTGAGTTGTATTCTTTTATGAATCCAACTCTGGCTCAGAGAAGTTCACTCTTAATGATACATAAAGACACTTCAGGTAATTGTTTAGCTGTTATGAATTTGACTAGAGAGATGTCCTGTTACAACTGCTTCTTCTCTGTTTCTTTTACTTATTAGTCCCAATAATGCCCACTTCATTCAGCTTGATGCAGAATTTGATTTCTGTCATTTGGCATTTGTGTTATGTCTATTTTTTGTCTTTGTCAGAGGAGAACCTACAAGGATCTGATTTTCAAAGGGAACATTGTCCAGAGATTAACATCTATACCTATCATAGGTTTCTTGCATTCATTTCTTTGTAGTCATTTTCTAAGCAGTTTCTGTATGCCTATAACAAGCTGGGTGATTGGAAGATTAAATCAAATAAGGCAGCGTACCTACATTCAAGGAGTATATAATCTGTAGGGCAGATATATTGTAAATCAAGTGTAACAGTATAATGTATTAAGTATTATTTTAATGAGCCGTAGAAATGATCCCTGAAAGTATAGTCTCGTATTAAGTGTTATTTAAAATAGGGGGGTACAGAGCAGGGACAGTGCATGACACATAGTAGGTACTTAATAAATGTTATTATTTAACAAATTATTAAATAGGTACTTAAATATGGAGTAGATTAATGGATGGATGGGTGTAAAAATTTATGAATGTAATTTGACTCTGGATTGAGAGGAAAGGATGTAAAATGAGTTTCAAAGAATGAAAAATGGTCAGGAACAAAAAGTGGGGCGGGGGAGGGGTAGTGCACTCAAGCCAGTCAGAATAGGTGTGAAATATAGAGAAAGATGAATTATGTGTGCAGGTAAATGATTTCAAATGGGTGGAACAAAGAATTCATATTGGACTATGACTGGAAACCTGTATTTCTAAAACTAAACTCAAGAATTCTCTCTTAAAATTGTTCTTCCTTGTGATTCTTTCTTGAAAAATGTTATCACTAACTATAATATCCCTCTCTACTTAATTACTTACCCTTGCTACAAATTTACCAAGTTATTACTTCTGAGTTCTTCTTCTTTGTTTAGTTTTTCCAATACATCCTTCAGTTAGGATCTCATATCCTCATTCTTTCATTCATTAATTCACAAATATTTTCTGGATACCTATTATGTTCATCTACATTGCTATCAAACTGGTATTTCAAATCTATAAAGATGATCATGTCTCATTTATTTCCAAGAGGACATCAGGAACCAGATCATGAATAGCTTCACAGACTAAGCTAAAGAATTTAGTTTTTACTCTGAAAGCTAAATGAATCCACTGGAAGATTTTTAAACCGAAGAATGCTGTCTCTATTTGCATTTTAAAAAGTTCACTTTGAAAATACCAAAAGTGGTGCCCTGGAGAACCCATTGAAAGGATGTGTAGAAGGAGATACTGAGAAAGAATAGACAAAAGAGATGGGAGAAGTATTTACAGAGAATACTTTGGATACTTCAAATACTTTGGAGTCACAGTAGCCAAAGGAAGATATTATTTTATAAATGAAGGAGTTCACAAAACAATTTAATATCACTTTTACTCTTCCCATGAAAGGGTAGCTCTCACCAATGAGTGAGCAATGAGTGATGCTTGGGAACAATGAGTAATGAGATTGGAGGAGGCAGGAATTCCCATACTAGGGGTTAAAGGTGGAATATAATGTGTCAGAGAATGATTCTCTTACATTCCACAGCTCTCTGTCTCTTGACACTCAAGCCTATGAGAAACTTAGGGTGCAGGGGAGAACTCCAATTTGTAAGTTCAGTCTTGTTCCCATCTTTGTGAAGTCAGCCCCTATCACCATCCTTTTCTCCTTGTTATCCTCTTTGAACCACAGTGAACAATTCAGATTTTGCTGCAGAATGATATGAAAGAGGTGAAGAATGCATTAAAAAATCTATCTACTATGATGAATTATAAATGCATTCCTTATTCTATTCTTTATCTCAAATTGTATTCATTTATATAATTCAACAGGAGTTATATATTCAGTCAAATTTCAATATAAAAATGCTCCAGATAGCACAATGCCAGCAGTAAAAATATGACCCAGATTTGCACAATCAGAACACCCTCTAATTATTAAATTACTGAGGAGCAGTTAATGCCCAGAATAAATTTGCTTCTAAATTAAATTCTCAAGGACCTTGAGCTCCTGCTGGAATGATGCTGGGGGAGCCAGAGTACAGGGCGCGAGGCACCAGAGGAGTGGCCACAGCAATGGATTGCAAAGACAGACCGGCATTTCCAGTAAAGAAGTTATTATGAGAGAGAGAGGAATGGAGGGAGAGAGAGAGTAAAACAAATCAATGTGAGAGAAACATTGATTGATTGCCTCCTGTTTGTGCCCTGACCAGGGATCAAACCCGAAACCTAGCTTGTCTGCCCTTCAAGCACCTGAACCTTGCCCCAAGGAGAAAACCAAGGATGGGTCAGACAACATAAGAAGCTCTCCAAGTGCTCCCACACAAAGCCAAGTCCTCAGTGTAGAAACCTTTTGGTTGGGAAGAGGAGGAGCTGGGAGAGTCTCCCTCTCACAGTGAAGGTGCTAGAGCAGTTCAGGGCATGCCTTCTAGAGATAGTCCCTTCTGAGGAGAAGCAGATGCCCAAGGCCTCCAAGAGAGAGAAGAAGAACCAACATATCTTGGCCCAGTTGCTCTCTCTTTTTCACGGGAATGTGAATGAAAGCAAAGTGACATCCGGGAATTCCAAGAGTGCTGCCGCCAAGGACTGCTCAGCAAGGACAACAGGAGTCCTGAGAACAACTCTGCCAGCCCTCTGAGCCCCAGCTCTTCCTGCCCACAGACCCCACCATCAGTGAGGACAACACCATCCTCCGAGGCCAGGCTCAAGTGGATTATTTCTGAGAACTCAGTGTGTGAGAAGAGGCCTGATTTCAGGATGTGTGGGTTTGTCCACCCACAGGTGCTGAAGAGCTTTGATCAGGAGCACCTGCCCATACCGTGCCAGTGGAGTTATGTCACCATGGTGCCCTTGGCCACCAGGGAGGACAGTGTCAGTGTCCTGGCCACAGGGCCCAGCCAGGGGACACCATCTTCTGAAGAGAAAGTTAGCAGGCAGGCTGTGCATCACCCAGTTCATAAAGACGTGCAGGCATTATGGGCAGGTAGGAGCTGGACACCTGGATGGCTTCCAGGCAGACACAGAGGAGGAGGAGGATGGCAGCTGTGTAATGATGGACATCTCAGATGTTCCTGAGGTCCTAGGACCCGTGTGGAACCACTCCTGGAGCTGGAAGGCCTGTGGGAATGGACACCGACGAGAGACCCCTGCCCCCCAGTTCACTCGGCCCCTCCTGAGCACCCCAACTGGCTGGTGTGTGTAACTAGAATGGTTAGGGTTTTCTCAGATGCTTCTCAGATACTTGGAAATCCTTCAATTCCTATGAAAAGCACTTTGTCCAGCTTTGCATACCCATTACCCACCAAGGGTTGGAAAGTATATAGGATGCTTGATGCATTCTTTTTCATATTTGTAAAAAATTTCTCCCCAAAAGCTGCATATATATCTGCTTTTTAATAAATCATTATTGCAATAAGTTGGCCTGTATGGGGAAGCCTACTCTTGCCCTGAGGACCCCGAGCAGGCACCATGATGAGATGCTTATGAATGAATTGGAGCTGTGCCAGTGCAGCTTAGAATTGGGACCTGGAATGAACGTGTATAAACTTATTGTCTAGTCCTGAAAAAAAATTAAATTCCCAGAGAATTAAAATCCAGAATTTAGCTCTCCATTGCATTTTATTGTACTGATTTTCAATTGAGTTGGGGTTTTAAGTAAGTGAGGATGCTTCCAGGAGCTGCAACCTACAGTGTCTTCCACTGATTCCTTTAAAAGAGCCTGATAATTGATAGAATACACTGAGTCATTACAGTGCTACTTGCTCATTCATATGACGGAAAAAGCTCAAAAATCCATAGGTTCACAGCAGCAATCCTAGCAAAATAATATAATGAGGGTTTAGAATATAGTACCATCCAGACTCTCACCACAGATGTCAGTCAAGAATCATACATTTAGTGGTATCTGGAGGACAGATAGAGAAAAAATGATAGAAGTACTTTTGGCTTTAACTTCTCTATCATAGTGGTCAGTTGACTATCAATAGTTTCTATTTCTGCAAGCCCAGAGTTTTCATAAGTTCGAAAAGCCCTTTCAAAAACCAATAACCTGTGCATTGTTTCATCGAAATAAACTTTTTAAATTTTTAATTCTCTTGTTTTCAATTAATCTTTATGATTTCTGTGGCTTCATCTGTACCACTTGCATTCTTTTTATCAGGACTAGATTATTTTTTCATTGTGGGTCATTTAGCAGTAGCTAAGAAACAAGATAAATCTGGAAACACGCGATCTTAGATTTCTTCTACCAATGTTCAAGACTCTGAAAATCTTCCCTCCTGCAGATCAGAAGATGCTAATTCTGGCACTGTGCTTCATATTTCAGGCCAAGTCACCTCACAATAGTACATGCATGAAAGTCTGCTCATTCTGATAGTAGGCTTTCCTAGTTCTAGCAAAGGTCTTTCTCATGCTGTGTGGGCCCAACTCCCAGAGTAAGTGATAGGACATCTCCAGTTGAAATCCTGAAGGGGGTCTTTCCTGACCTTAGGAAAGATCACTGTATTTGCAGTTATGATCAAATTTCTGCTTGTTCTACTTGAAGGCTCTGAAATGCCCATCATGACTGCTTAGACACATCTCTTTTCTGGTTAAACTTCACTGTGATTTTCAGCTCAAGCCCACCAGTTAAAGTCATGCTTAAAGCTCCAACTGGCCACCTGTTCATTTGTACTTAAGTCCAGCTGCATAGCCCAAGCCTGTTAACACTAGCCGCACTCATGTATACTCCAACTAAAATATACACGTCTGCTGACTTCAACATTCAAAGAACTAAGAAGACACCACTTGTTAAGGTATTCATTTTAGCTGTAGTACAGTGTTCATTCTTTTCCTGTCTTATCTTGATCTAAAACTATTAAGTCTTACCCTTACCATTTTCTAATCAATACATCTTGTGTCAGGAATTTAGGATGACAACCATACTCCTCCTCTATTTCATGGATATCAGCATTATTTGTTGATAAAAATAGATTGGAAAATTTGGCTTAGACCTGAGGCCAAAATGGGCCCCTTCTTATTTCCTCCTTGAATGATACTACTCTTCCCAGTAGCAGGCACAATGGCTGTAAAACTACAGTTTCACCTTCCTGTGGTGCCCTCCTGAGTTCTGTACATGGAAGAAACAGGAGAAAGGAAGAACATAAAATAAAGCTTGCAGACCAATAACTTAAAAAACAATAAGGGGCAGTTTCCATGAGAAGTGTTATTTTTACTTCATTAATTCTGCTTATTATCAGTCAGGCGCTCACTAGCTCACTAGTGTTAGGGAGGTTTGGGATATAATGAGTGGGGGTACAGACAGTGGTTTTCATCTTAATATTGCTAAGGGTGGATATTTCTGCTCTATGACCTTAGAGGTATGGGAGGACAAAGAGCTTGATTTCTCCTGCAGGAGAGATCATATCACATTGCCAAATCTCATACAGAAAGGTCAAGGTCAAGAAAGATGAAGACAAAAGTATTCATGGACTCTAGCATGATGGAGTTCAGTGGAATCTTAGAAATAGCTACTTCTGAAGTGTAATGATTCTCAAACTTTAGTGTGCATCAGAATCACTGGGAGGGCTTGCTAAAACACAGCTTGCTAAACCCCAACTTCTCAGAATTTTCAGTGAAGCAGATCTTGGATGAGGTCAGTTGAATTTGCACCTGTAACAAGTGTACAGGAGATATCAACGTTGCTGGTCCGGAGATTGCATTTGGAAAACCAAATGTAGAGTTTAGCGGGAAAAGCCAAATTGCTATTACGGAGCGAATGAGCTATGAGAAAGTACAATAAAAGCAGGCATGTTAACCATTCTTTCAAGAAACATGGCTATGAGGAAAAATAGAGAAATAAGTGTTGGGACTAGAGATTATATGGAGTTGAGGGTGGGTTTCCTTTAAGCTGTACAGAGATCTTTATTTCCATGCCATTTATTATAATGGAATTTGTTTTACGATACATTTAAAACTGAACAGTATAAAGATAAGCTGTGTTTTTGTAGTGATTGTATGTGCTGAATACCTTATGTTTGCTCTGGCAGATCCACTTTCTCTTGTGTTTATCATGCCTTGGGAACTCCCTTGCCATCTGGCTTTCTTGTTGGGTTTGGCCAGTGGGGATCCCTGGCAGAGATCAGAGAGAGGGAGAAAGAAGACATTGGGGTATCTGTTCTCCTCTCTCCCTGTGTGCCATGTTGCCTTGTGCTGGTTCTGTCCTTTGACAAAGCCTATTGCTTCTCTCAAAATGATCGTTTCTGGAAGAGTCTCTTCTTCCAGGTTCTGGTAACTGTTGTCTCCTCTTGTTCTCATTCTCTGTGTTTTTTTTTTTTTTCTTTCTGCATTCTGCCCACATCTTTATTATGTAAATGGTCCTTTATCAAATCTTCTTTGAATTATCCTATTTTGAGGATACCATATGTGGTGCTAAATGATATCAGTGTCTGTGTGTCTCTGTGTGTGTATGCATGCTCACACACACATATGTGTGTGTTCCTGTCCATAACTCAGAGATTTTCTTCTGGATTACAAACCTTTCTCCACTTTCATCTATGTGCTTCAGGTAGAAATGACCCTACCCTTCTCCAGATCCAGGAGTCAGCTGGTGCGCTAGTTATTTCAGTATATTTCCTGGCCACAGTTCAGCTCAGAGAAGGGCATTTTATCCAGTTGGATTCAGTGAAATTGAGTCCCTAGAGCAGATATATTTGAAAGAGGCATTCTCTCTCTCTGTGATGGCCAAGCTGGTGTTATGTCTGCATGGATCTTCCTGTAACCTGTATTGTCACTTCATAGGCCCTGGCCAGGAATGAAGGCCTACAAAGGAAAATGGAGATGAAAAAGGAAGAATCAGAAAGCTAAAGATAGCTTGCAAGAACATGGTTCAACTAGGAATGTCTCCTTCTAAAGTATTAATTCTTAATATTTTGCTTAGAACATTTTGAGCTGAATCCTATGGTTTGTAACAGAAGTCGTTTTGACTAATATATTTCCCATTCCTCCCTAGTTTCTTGTTTGTTCCAGTTCCCACCTTTTGGTTATCTACATTATGCTTCTTTGAACTTTCTTTAATTCTCTAGATTCTTCCTAAATTTGCCTTTCTTTACTTCAAAGGTATATTTGTAACTATATATTCTCCCTTGGACAATCTTATTAAAACTCTATTAAAAATATGTTTTACCTCGAGGAAAAAAATCTCAAAAAGACATTGGTGGTGGAGTTAAAATACTATATTTGCAACCTTACTGATACATCTGAGGCTTTAAGATAGAAAAGAATCAATAGGTGTCATTTTAAATCTATAGACCTTGAACCATAAAAGTACATGAAGTTATGGGATTGCTTTAAAACTACTTCATTTATACTTTTAACTACAACTCTATTGGTTAACCTGCCATATCTTGAACTTAAAAGATAATGAGCTAAAAATGTGATAAACTCAGGCGATAAGATGTTAAAGGTATAAAAATCTAAGAGCAAGAGAGTAAAGTAAGAACAGTTGTCATGGGGTAAAGGATGGAAATTAAGTGTTAAATAGGGATAAGACCTTGGTGCCTCCTGTATTGTGATGTTTACTCAGTCCCACTACTTAGCGATGTTCGTCAGGTGCAGAGAAATTGAAATACATGTCTTAAACCCCAGAATTTAACACCTTTGAATGTAGTTCTCACTCAACTAAAAGTGCATTTAAAAAATACATAAACTGCCACTGTTTGGAAGAATTGTGCATTCAAAGTAGCTTTTAAATTTTTTATTTAATCTTGGTTGTATTTTTTTTTCCATTACCATTTAGTCCCCTTGAACTCCTCCCCTCGAGCGATCCCCACACTGTCGTCCACATCCATGGGTCCTTTTTCCTTTTTGCGCAATCCCTCCACCCTCACCCCTTCCCCACCACAGTTGTAGCCTAAAAAATAAAAAAGCCTTAGCTCATGTTTATAAAACCTGACAAGTACAAAAAAAGAAAATTTGCTAATTCCTGTGTTAGTTTAAAAACAGGGACAATGGATGAGAAAAGAATAAGCTAGTCCCGTGAATTTGAAATACATTTCAGTGTTTCAAGACAATTTTTTAGAATGTCAGATTTTTAAGTTTCCAAGTAAATGGAAAGTTATCAATAGCTTCTTGTCAAAGTGTGTCCTTTTTAATTATTAACTTTATTTGTAGATATTTATTTGCAGTTGTTTCACAAGCTTTTTCCTTTTTGTGTTCCATCCACCCACATGAACACTGGGATGTAATCATGGGATTCCCCAAGGAAACGACAGTGGCTGCGGAAGTGCTCCCCCGCCCCACCTGCCCCTTCACCTTCCAGTGGCAGCTGATTGCAGCAGCTGTTGGTGATCTCTGGTAGAGGTTAATTCATTTATGCCCTGGGACAGCTGCTTGGGGTAGCAAGTGTTTCCTTGGGCAGCTAGAAAGAGGACAGATAGACTCTACCTCCAGCTGCTCTCAGGGGTCTGGGTTTTCATGAGCTGAGAGAAAGTGCAGACATCTAACAGCCCCTTGTTTGTCAGAGTTGCAATTCATTTCTTACACACAGCACTGTCACCAGTTCTACTGATAATGGACTGGAGTTATCTGGAAACTCAGTCCGTGAGCTCATACAAACAAATGGGCTTGTCTATTACTGTCACTTAAAAAAAAAATGACTTTGCCTATTCAAACTTCTGAGTAACTCAAAGTGACGGGAGGAATCATGCACTGGATCTCCCTGCTCAGCGCAGTGGCTTTCATCCTTGGCTGCTTTAACCATCAGGAGTGCCCAGGTCCCGCGCTCGGAGATCCGGATTTTGATGGCCTAAGGGGGAGCATAGGCATCTGGATTTTAAATAGCTTCCCAGGTGATCATCATGATCAGTCTAAGTTGAGAAACAGTGCATTAACCCAACTTGTTTTCTGAAAGTGTTCTTAGAATTATCCTCTTGTCTTCTCAGTCAAATCCAGAGCATCCTCCTTTGTCTCACCTGGACTCCTGCATTACATCTGTTTGGTTCATACCCAAACACTTTTAAGACTGTCACCTGGCAGTTCTTATCATCTTATGCCTTCTTCTCCCCATGAGTACTTTCTTTTCTAACCATTGTGTCAATACATCACTTTTTTGTCTACTGTCTGCCAGAGATTCGTAAGAAGCTACAACAACAGAATGGGTATGCTAATTTTCCTTCCTCTTGATCTTTTGTTGTTGTTGTTGTTATTTTTTCCTGTCCATCATGGCATGCCCTCCCTTAGCTGGAAGCCCTCAAGGAAATGAGGAACTCAGACAAACATTGACTTAGGCATTGTGTTCATTCTACTCCGATATGTAATAATTCCCAGAAAAAATGGAAAGTTTTAAGTAATTAAAAATGCCCTTCAGTACAAGTAGAGCAGAGAGGATAGTTCCCAGAGGTGTCTAGTGCTCACCTATAATATGGAAAAATTAAGCAATAAAGGAAAATGTTTGTGGTCTTATGAAGAAATGGAAAATTTAATAAACAAAAAGAGCTAGTAACTAGGAGTTAGTAAAAAGTAATTAGCAAGCAATGTTCTCTTTTTGATTTTTCTGTGTTCTCTTTGGGCTCTGAAAATAAAGCTATAAATGTATGGAACAAGAATATCAGTCTGACCTCTCATGTTTCCTCGATTAGTTATCAACAGTGGCTAATACTCCCTGAGAATGGGTCTTGAAGATTGACTAGAAATAACTCTCTGTATTGCCAACTGAAAGGGAGAGTGTACCCTAGGGTCCTAGGAATAAGATATCTTTTTCACCTTCACCCCCCTCCAAAAAAAAAACAACCCCAAAACAAAACAAAAAACACATGACAATAAGTGTTTTCAGTGTTGGAATTACAGAGATCACATTTCTACACATTTTTATTTCACAATATAATAATTTAACTTCATTGTGTTTTTGTGATTATGTACTAGACAACTTCATAAGAATGTCCCATCTAATTCTAATAAATTCCTTATGAAATAGGGTAATGAAATACATTCTACAGATAAAGAACCAAAAAAACAAAAAATCAAAACCTGAAGCACAAGGAAATTAAATAACCTGGGCACTGTTACTCAGAGGAAAGCGGCCTCCTGGACACTCAAATCTAAAGCTGTTCAGGCCTAACTCAGGAGTGACTTCTGATTCAAGATGCAGGTATAGCTTTGTGCTTATGGGACTGGACTTGAGACAGGTAAGAGCGTGAATCCTGGGTTCATTGAATATTAGCCTCTGTATATCTCATCTTTTTCATCTAATGAATGGAATTTTACTACCTATTTTATGGAAGAATTGAATCCTTGTAAGAATTCAATAAGGTATTATGAATAAAACAGCTCAGGTTGGTAAAGAATAAATATTAAAAAATGTAGTTCTCATTATTTATATTATTTTAGTATTTAACACCTAAAATAAGTTAACTATGTTTTTGATACTTAACTGTTTGGCAGTCTTTGGAGCTTGAGCTAGTCATTCATTACTCAGCACACATTGACAGAGTGTCTGTGGTGGGCCAGGTGCTGTTTCGGCACTGAGAATTCATCAGTGAACAAACATGGAGTATCTGTTCTTGTGGCTCTCACATTTGTGGACTGATTATCTTGCCTTTTTATTAGCAAAGAGACTCAAATAACTATTAGAGAATTAGTGTTCTTAAAACAAAGTCCAGCTTATCTCTTTACATTTTATTTGATATCAAGTGTTTCAAAGAGACTTCTTCGTTTTAGCCATAAAGTATGAATTTCAGGCCTGAAAAGATTAAGTGTTGCTAACAGCTATCCCAAATTAACCCATTTAAATTTCTTTGGCTTAAAAGAGGTACTAAAAATCAATTAGTACCACATAATGAGGCTGAATAACTATTTTATTCATTCTCTGAGTCTTTTACCTAAAACCATCATGTTTTAAAATATGGAGTCAATTGATTAAGCATGGTTACATGCACCTTGATATTAGCAGCATGAAATGTCCTATAGTAGTTTTGTCGGAAGCAAGACCAAATGAGACTCATGAAAGTAAAGCATAGTAGTTGATAGATCTCAGATGGAGGTGGATATCATTGTTGGAGTTTATTGTTCTAGTATCAGAGCAGCAAGGGGCAGAAGGGAGAGTTGGATGGATAGAGAACTGAAAATCTGAGGTTTCAGGTTTTGCTTGTTCTTCCGGTGGTTTCTACGTACCTTTCTGTCTTTTTGTTCTTCCTGGTTCTGCAGGAGTTGGAGGACAGAAAAATCTAAACTAAGCTGAAGAATACTAGAAGATCTTGTAAAGAATTTGGAAGCAAATCGAGAGGGGCACAAATAAGTTAACATTGTTCTGTGTAGGTTAGGATTTTGGGGTTTTTGAAAAGGTCTTTGAAAACCATTTTGAAATGTAAACTGTCTTTAACAATTTAATCAAACCGTTCCTTACCTGTCTCATCTCCCATGACTTTATTCCATGAAGGTCCTCTGTCCAACATACACGATGTGCAGTGGATGTACTGGGTTCCCCTTCATTAGCCTGTGTGCATGAACATTTCCAATGGTTGCTAACATATTGCTAAGTGACAAGGCAAAAAAAATGTTACTAGCTAAAGGAAACAACCATTGTTGTAGATATACTTGGAGTTAGAGGAAGAAGAAAAGGAAGGGAAAAAGAAAAACTCTTGATGTTAAAAGTACCGTAACTTGATTTTTCTTTTGCTTGAAAAAGCATGTGTTACATGGTTTTTATTTCCAATGACAATGAGAATGGTTTTAGTCAGTGGTGCTCTTGATTATGCTAGTTGTGCAACTGCACACTGACTCTCTCCCACCCCCCTCACCCTGCCACAGGAGACTGAGGCAAGTATGAACTACTTTCCAGGGACATTGGCCAGTGGGGACCCTCAGCTAGGGGGAGGACTACCAACATGACCTCCTTCTGGGTTTTGGTGATCACTCTCCTTGCCCCTTCAGGCCTAGAGATAGAGAGCACCCTCTTGTTCCTTTTCCTACACTGTGCTTTCACCTTTTTAAACAGGAGCTCTAATTTCAGAATTATTATTTTTCTACTCTTTCCCTTCCCTAAATCGTCTCCTTCTTTTTCTTTACTTCTAGGAAATTAACAGTTTTATTACAGCATTCACCTTCCTTTCTATTTAGGAAAGGTGCAATTTATATTGCCTTGGGGCATAAATCACAATGGTCTCAAAAACCACTTTGATCCTAGTTGTCTTCCCAGTAATTGCTTTATTTATACATGTACATGTCACCTACATGTGTCCGATGAGGGAAAGACTGTCATTAGAGAGTTTTGGGGAGACTTTTTCTGCCCAGTAAAAAGAGACCTTAAAAAAGTCTTTCTCTTCTAGTATAGGTGCTGATGTGTCTACATGTGACGCTAAGAGCTGTATCACCATCTGTTGCCATGTACCTGACATACTGCATATGGCCGAGCAGAAAGGTGAGGAGCACCCGAGTCCTGGCTAAGGTCCTTGTGCTGTGAACCACCTGTCTTGTTAGGTACAATTGTGCAGCTGTTATTGATTAAATGACTCACAGTTACTTTTATGTCACTTGCAGCTCCAAGCATTCCAACTCAGAGAATTATTTTTCTGAATGAAAATGATCTAGAGCAAAAGTTTTAACTTGACAAATATCACTTCAAATTACTTCTTTCTTTTTTAAAATTTTTAAATTACTTTATTGTTCTTCAATTACAGTTGTCTGCATTTTCTCCCCTCCCCTCCCCCCACTCCTACCAAACCCACCCCCTCCCTTGCTTTCACCCTCCCCCTTGGTTTTGTCCATGTGTCCTTTATAGTAGTTCCTGAAAACCCTTTTCCCCACACTCCCCTCCCTCCTCCTCTCTGGCTATTTTTAGATTGTTCTTAATTTCAATGTCTCTGGTTATATTTTGCTTGCTTTTTTCTTTTGTTGATTATGTTCCAGTTAAAGGTGAAATCATATGGTATTTGTCCCTCACTGCCTGGCATATTTCACTTAGCATAATGCTCTCCAGTTCCATCCATGCTGTTGCAAAGGGTATAAGCTCCTTCTTTCTCTCTGCTGCATAGAATTCCATTGTGTAAATGTACCATAGTTTCTTGATCCACTCATTTGCTAAGGGGCACTTAGGTTGCTTCCAGCACTTGGCTATTGTAAATTGTGCTGCTATGAACATTGGGATGCATAGGTTCTTTCAAATTACTCTTAAAAATTATAAGTGGTCCATTAATCAGGGACAAGTGGGCAGGAAATCATGAATTATGTTTTTTTTTCTTAGTTGTGCCTATACTCCTATGGCTTATACATAGTTAAGTAGAAAAATATCTAACTCTTATTCCTTGAAAAAAATAGTTTAGATCAATGAATATACCTTCAATATTGAAGGCATTTCAATGATTGGACAATAAAGATAGAAATTATCCTGCCATAGAGTTGTCAAAGAAAATAAAATCTTATTTTGTCTTAAAAATATTTGATTACACATGACATTAAAAAGGAAATAATTTTAATTGAGATATTTTGCAAGTGCAAATAATAAGTGTAGTGGGAGGGGGAATCTGGAGTTGTGCCTTACAGATAGACTTAGCTCGTCCTTGTTGTGGTAACAACGATCATTGTAATCTCTCCGACCATGCATGATCTCTTTCTTGTCTAAGTACTCTGTTCCATTCTGTAAATGGAACAGAGTACTTGGCCTATAAATTCTGTATGAATCCTCCATGATCACTCTCAGAATGTGCATTCTCTTTCTGGTCACTCAAGGGGCTGTGCACTGCTTCTATTGCAAGCCATAACATTAATTCACTACTTCCCGTTGTTAATGGCACTGAGGTTTAGAGACCTAGAGGAAATGTTCAACCTGCTTGCATTAGGACAACATTCAACCTTTTAAAACTGTCCTACAAATCCTTGTAGGACCTGGTCCCTGCCAGCTGCACTCATTCTGTCTCAGGGTGACTGGCCTGGCCATTTGGGGTTTCTTTCAGTTCTGTGAATGCCCCTCAGCTTCCACCCTGTTCTTCTCACAAGGGGTCTTCTTCTTGGTATGCTCTTCTTCAGCTTGGTAAATCCTACTTATTCTTCAGACCCTTGAGAATTAAGTTAATCTCTCCATTCTTTTCTGCCTCAGTACCTTGGCTTTCTCTGGGAATACCCACTACAGCTGTAATTTTGTGTTTGTGCTTGTATCTTAAATGCCAGCTTCACCCTTTTGAGAATCTCCTGCCTCTGGTGTATTTGGGGAAAAGGAATGTTTGGCTCCTGGCCATTTTGAATCTACTTACTTGGCATTGGCTTTACAAGATCAAGGGCTCCTCTTTTCTACTCTCAGCAAAGCCTTGCCTCCACTGTGGGATGCTAGGACCACTTCCTCCTTCAGTGCTTGTTGCTAGCCCAGTAGGAGGTGAGAAAGGCCACTGTTCTCTTTACTGACCTGCATTTAACCCAATTACCCATAGTCCTACTAACAAAAGGCTGTCCATGGGGAGCTCACTTTTTGAAGAGTTAGGGATTACCTGAGGAAATTATAGTACAGGAGAAAAGCATATTGAACCTCTATGTGAAATATCACTACACAAAAGTTTAAGAAAGAATTTCACATAGACTTTCCTTATAGGAAACTTTCATTCCTAATCTGGTTTTCCAGTCTTGAGGTCCGCCATCTACAGCTGGAAGAGTAAAATCTCTTCAGACTATCCTGGGTAAACTTTGATTTATTTGTTCAACTCCTTATTCAGAAGTGCTGATCTTGCTTTATAATTCTTGCCTCTTTTATCTACAAGATTTAGCTAGGGCATACAAACCAGTGGGATGTTTCTTAAAATATGAGGTCTTTCTGAAATAAAATCATGAAGGTATTCTATAAAAACACCCAGAAAGGTTTTTCATTTCAAGGCACCTAACCTTAGCAGAGTTTCCACTTTCGTCTTTCTTTTTTAAATCTCTTGGTAGGAATTTTTGGAATACTTCTCTCTCTTTCTCTCTCTTTCTCTCTCTCTCTCTCTCTCTCTCACACACACACACACACACACACACACACACACACCCCTTCTAGGGGAAAACAGTTCTCATAGACTTATCTTAAGTCCATATTAAGGAGTATAAACCTTTTCCTAAATCTACCTTAATATGTACAGTTTACTTTTCAGTGAAGATGCTGGTTCATATAAATAGATGATGCATTTCTTTTATTTACTCCCTGCTTTTAGAGCATGTTCACATGCTTCTCGGTTCAAATAAGTACATAAAAAGCAGGACCCATTACTGTGTCTATTCACATAAAGCTGTCTACTCTTCAGGGACAACAAAGAAACAAGCAAAATAACCAATTATGGAAGCTTTGAAATGACCGTTTTCCCTGTATCTTGAGCCAGTTTAAGTTCCTGGGAAGGGTGGTCTTTTCCACTGGTTTTTGTAATAGAATTTGGAAAAATTCAGTATTTATTTTCTCCTCTATCCAGGGGACTCACCCACTCAGTGGCCTGGGAAGGAGATTGTTATTCCATCTGTATATGGAATAAAAATGCTTAATGTTTATCTCATGTGCTCAGATTTAAGCTCCTAAAAGCATAAATGGTGGTTGTCTTATTCATGCTTAGTCCTTGGGGCTAGGATGGTACCATGCATAGAGTAGGCCGTCAGTACACATGGGGTGAAGAAATGGAGGAATAAAGGAATGAAGTGTGGACCTGTGGAGATTCAAAGACAGAGGTCGAGTAACTTGATTGAGGTCACACAGGTAATGAGGGAAAGCATTGGAAGGACAGCATAGGTTTCATACCCAGCCCTTGTGTCACCACACTTTGACAAGACGTTATCTAGACCACTGCCCAAGCAATGGTACATGTGGCTACTTTACCCCAATAAGAGACTTAAGAAGCCTGCTCTGAGATCTGTTCTAAGGACAGTAAAGGGAAAGCTCAGTTCTAGAGTGTCTGGGCACCTGAAAGGCCAGCAGAGTATCAAGCCAATGACTGAGGTATAGGAAGAAACACTGGCAGCCACTTATTACCAGGTTGAGAGAGTGGAGGGTTCTCAGAAGGCAAGGCTGGAATCCAGGTACAACCTATGATTAGAGTATAGAGAAGAGAGTCCCAGGTATAACCTATGATTAGAGTATAGAGAAGAGAGTCCACAAGTACAAAGGTGCTGACAAGGGAACATGCTTGACAAGACCAAGGACCAGCAAGGGGCCAGTGTAGATACTGTGGAGTGGACAAGCAGCATGAGGTGAATATACAGAAGTAGACAGGTCCAGGCTCCCCACCCCCACTGGCTCTGTAGGTCATGGAAAAATGTCTAGGTTTGACTCCATGGGCAACAGGAGGCCTTTAAAGGGCCATAGACAGGGAAGAGCCATGATCTGATTTTTATATTTTAAATCATCTTGGCCGCAGTGTGAAGAAGGGGACACTGCCAGAGGAAAGAGCAAAAGCAATTAGACCTGCAGAGTGATGACAGTAGACCACTCGAGACCTGAGAGTGGGCTTGAAGTAGATATACTTTCTTCTGTGCTCCAATGTTCCTTTTAACATTCAGGCTTTTGTATGATTGTATGTCTGTATGTCTTACATTCCTGACAAAATTGTAGGTCATCTCTTAACCTTTGCATCCAACATAGAATTCAGGACAGGGACTTGCTCAGAACAGGAACTTCGTCAACTTTTATCTGAAGGTAAAGTAGCTATTTCAGTAGAGATTCTAATGCAAAAAAAAAAAAAAAAAGAATTTCATGGTAGACTCATGGGAACTGACTACACTTTACAGATTTTTCTGCAGACATTTTATGTATTGCCTACAGCACTTAATAATTTCCGCCTTATATTATGGCTATTTGCATACTTAGCTTATTTCTCCTACTAGATCATTAAGTACTTGAAGCAAATTACTGTATTTTGTTAATTATTTCACACCTCAATGCACATCCTGGGTATTCAATATGTGTTTATTGAATAGGTTACATCTAGGGAAATATTATTTTCAATTTGTGTCTGTTGCAGCTGAGAGTGGTGTGCTGCTCCCTAATGACCGGAACATAATGTCATCCATGGAGCCAGAATATCTATTTGGCTTTCTAATAAAGCTCTCAGCCACTCCCATGGTTATGACTAAGAGGGAGATAGGGCAATGAGCATTGGAAATTGGTACTGGAGAGTAGTTTTTCACTTATTATCCTTACATGTTCACACCTTGCTTTCTTTTAGCTCTGATTCCTCCCAATTTGTTGCTTCATCCCTGTGTCAGTGATAATAAATTAGAAAGTAAAATTAGCATGTTTTGTTTATGGTAATGAGGCTCAGGAGATATATAGGATGTCCATGAGGTAGTAGGGACAGGAGAGTAATGAACAACAACATGTTGTTAAATATTGGCCTGAAACAAAATACGCAAAGGCGATAGTCAGCCCGAGGTCAGTGAACCCAAGAGCAGGACTGATCTTCCCGCCTCGGTATTGATCCCCCACCTTCCTTTGCCCTCTCAACTCGACAGGCTGTGGAGGAGTGAGGAAGGCACTGGACAGGTTATAGAAGGAGTGACAATTATAACCAGTGTGGAAATTATAGCTAACACTTGCTGAGTGCCTACTAAGGGCCAGAATTATTCTTAGCACTTTTTATTAATAGACGCATTCAGCCCTCACAACAAATGACCTTAAGAAAGAGATTGTTATTATCATCTTCATTTTACAGATGAGGGAAACTGAAGCACAGAAGTAACTTACTAATGTAATTTGCCCAAGGTCAAGAAAAATTGAAAGGGAATTTCAAGAAATATGGCCCAGAGCTATTTATACTCATACAATGATAAAGAAAAAGGAATAGATTATAGATTCCAGAAGAATAACTGAAAATTTGTTTTCCTCTTGTGTCTCTTACTTGAGCAAAGCAGTCACTGGACAATGAAGCCAAGCTGCAGTATCAGTAGGATGAAAAAATGCTTTGGGTAAGCATTATTTCTGTTCTACTCCATAAATTATACCGGTCGTTTCTGAGACAGCCTGTTTAAACCTGTTGACTTACCCTCCTTGTAACATGTTTATAGATGTGATTTGCTACAGGGCACTATTCAGAGACGCCAGGCACCACTGTGGACTATTGCAGCAGCTACCTATATGAGGTTACTAGGGGCGTGCACATCAGAGCTGTTGAGGGTCAGGATGCAATCGCCACCAAAAACCAGGAGGGAGACGAGCCATAAGAAAGTGAGAAGAAAAATCCAAATATTTGAACAGTAATTCTGACCGGATACAGGACGCTTAGATGGCAGCCTGAGAAAACCTGAGCAAGGGGCAAGAATTTATGGTAACTGAGCTAGGCCAAAATGCAAACATACTGTTGTCTCAAAAAAAAAGTTAAAAGGACTAACTCAAATAAGGAAGACAAATCTGCACACACAAAAAACATACAACTCAGTTGTGTGTTCATGGTCTGCAAAGCTGTTCAGGCACAGAGTTGATGAGCTCCAGCGAATCGGGTCTCAAAACTTCACACACTCTAGGTGTATAGTACAATGGCTGTCTGCATGTTAAATATCACTTCAAGATGGAAAATTAAAAAAATCCTAGAGGGAAGCAATCTCTTCACTTCTTTAGCATGATTAAAAAGGAAACAACTCACAGATTAAAAAGACAGCACAGAGGTCAGTGCAGTGTATGTCCATTGTTTGAAAAATGTAGCATTTGAAATTGGTCTAGAGGTTAAGGGTGGGATGAAAACAAATATTTCTTTTTTAAAAGAAGATTTTATTTATTTATTTTTAGAGAGAAGAGAAGGGAGGGAGAAAGAGAGAGAGAGAGAAACATCAATGTGTGGTTGCCTCTCATGTGTCCACTACTGGGGACCTGGCCTGCAACCCAGGCATGTGCCCTGACTGGGAATTGAACTGGTGACCCTTTGGTTCTCAGGCCTGTGCTCAATCCACTGAACTACACCAGCCAGGACATAAACAAATATTTCCTGAGCTTGAGTGTGTACTATTTAGATAAGTATTATCAACCTAATTTTAAACATTAGAAAATTGAGACTCAGAGATGTTTAAAAGAGAGAACCTTGCCTGAAGTCATGAAGTTGGTATATGATAGAGCCAGAGTGACATTGGACCAGTGTAGTTCTTGCTGCTACGCAACTCTGTTTCTTTAATAAAAGCTCAAGTGGATGAAAGGCCAAAGTCTTTTGAAGTTCAAGTTACTGACAGAGGTCAGACCCTTACAGAAATGCAAGGTTGCAGCTCGGCATTGTAAAAAGAAGGTATTTTTTCCCTGTTATCACTAGAAACAGATACTGGCTGGCAAATTTCAGTGTATTGAGATGATAATATAATGTTGGCAACAAGTGGCACTTTAATCACTTGTGCTCACTTTGGGTAGGAAATTTTTTATTTATTTCAATTGTGACTGAAAAATTCTCCAAGCCTCAGCATTCAGCTTATACTTGGCTTCCAAGATTGCTGAAGGTGACTTGCAGTTGTTGCCTGATTCCTCTTTTCCATCTCTCCTCCATATTCCATGTTCCTGTGCCTATCATAAGTGTGTGTTTTGTGTGTGTGCATGTGTGTTGAGGTGGGTGAAAAGGAGCAAGGGAGAAGTTCTGCCTTTTGGAGTACGTGTTGGAAAGTGATGAACCTGAGGATCTTCATCTGAGGCTTGTTCCTCCTTCATTCAACTGTGACTCTGCAGTTGGCTGTCAAATACTAATTTTCCTGTTCTCTCAGGGATCCACAGAGGATTATTCCCTGTGCGGTTCCCTGGGTAAACAGTCTTATTGAGACATCTTCTTCCTATTCCACATCGCGGGTGCTTCCTCCCCATCCCCAATTCCATAGACAGCGATCTACCCTTCACTGCCCTGCTGTTGGGGTTCCCTCATTTCGGTGAACTGTCTCTTGAAGAAAGGTACTAAGGAAGCTGAAGGTTTGGCCATCTTACATTGTACACTTTTATACTTAGCATTTTTCTACTTTCTGTGTTAGGAATGCCTTTCCACTAGAAGAGGGAGAAAAGTAAGTAATTTGATGACTTCGCTGTTGCAATCACACCTTCCTATTACCATGCTGGTGATTAAAAGTTGGTATTATGTTGGTATTAAGCTTGGAATCTATTGAATAAAAAATCCACATTATAGCCATCACTTGACTTCTCAAGATACTGCCTCAGATCAGAATGGTTTTTTAATTATTTGTACCCATTATCTCTCTAATTCATCCACTTATATACTGTGTTTTGACATATTTTCTCCTTTTCCCTTTGCTTTGGAACTTAAAGTGAACTACTGGAGAGAGGAGACGAAACTCATACGTTTCCAAATATGAAGCAGCGAAAGGCCCTGTTCTTGTGATAGTTTTGGAAATTTATGTACAAAGGTTCAGTCTTTTGATACAATTATTTGAACTCTGCTTCTCAAACATTGAATATTGGAGAGGACAAGACACAGTAGAAATTGCCCTGGCTGGTGTAGCTCAGTGGATTGAGCGCGGGCTGGGAACCAGAGGGTCCTGGTTCGATTCCTGGTCAGGGCACATGCCTGGGTTGCGGGCCGGGTCCCCAGTGAGGGCCATGTGAGAGGCAACCATACATTGCTGTTTCTCTCCCTCTCTGTCTCCCTCCCTTCCCCTCTCTCTAAAAAATAAATAAATAAAAATCTTAAAAAAAAAAGACACAGTAGAAATCAGGTGAATGCATTAATTCTTAATACATATGCTTCATCATTTGTGCCATTTTATGATTTCTGCCAATTACAGCACCACCTTGACTGACACTTAAAATGTGTTGCTTTTCACTTAATCAGCAACTTAAATTTAGTTATGAATGCTAATCAGAAAACAATAACTTTGAAGTGACTGATGCTCAATGTTATTAAAAGCTTAGCTACTTTAAACTATCTTTTAGGGGGGGTTACCTGACGAATATAGGTCCCTCTCTATTTCTAAGTTCTCCAAAATTTCTCTCTAGATGAAGCCCAACTACGGGACAGCTGGGTACACATACTACCACATTGTTTAGGCAACCTACACAGCTGCTTGTTTCTCAATGGCAGCATTTGATTATATTGAATGATGAATAATGATGTAGAGAACATCCTTTTGAAAATTGGTGTTAGACCAATTTTCTAACTTAAAAGGTGTTACTGAGAATTTTGTCCTTTTTATAAGGACCCATGTGATCAATCCAAAGCAGTCACCTTGGTAATTCTACTGGCACTGTCCCCCATTTGCTCAGTGATACTGTCCTCAGCAGGTGCTCTGAGAGTCTCCCAGGGTACCTCCTACTCTTGCTAACACATGGTGCTGCCTGACCATCATAAGAAAAGGCTGTTTTGGGTTAAGTTTCCCAGAAGCTGATTTCAAGAGCAAGTGATTTATTAAAGTGTTTTCAAGGAGAAACTGGTAAGGAGGTGGGAGAAGCAGGACAGGGAAGGGGGAAAAGCCAAGCACAGGAACAATTTTAGGCAAAGTAAGGAGGATAATTTCAGCTTGATCATACAGGAAAACTCTGGAATAAAAACAAAGGGCTGGAGTTTTTTCTGCGGAGGCAAGGGAACCAGGTCTTCATGTGTCTGACCCAGTCCCTGATTGGCTATCCCTGTGGGAGTGTAAGCTCCTAGGCATTTTCAGCTCCGCCAGGTAGCTCCCCTAAGTCAAGGGCAACCCCCTGAAGAGAGTTACAGGTTCCATAAGCAGAAACATAAAGAAGCTAGGGGCGGGACACAGGAAGGGGTCAGAGGAACCCCAGAGGCTCCAGTCAGGGCGCAGACAGGATCTGCTACAGAAGGTATCATCAGAATGGGTCGCCCATCTTCCTCTAAAGACATCAAGACTGCTCCCCTCATGTATCCCATCTCTCTCTCTCCCCCAGGTCATTCCCGGAGATTTTTTTTGTTCGTTTTATCAGCATGCTCTCTGTCCATTTCCTAATATGACTTAAACCTGTCCTCTTCCCAGCCACTCTGTGTCCTTCTACGTACTGTGCCTCTGGGACTTAGCAGACATCCCTATATCCCCACCTTGTCCTTAAATGTCCCCTTTACCTCATTCTTCTTATTTGCAATTATTGTTCATAATGGAACCTGTCACTCCTGAGGGTTCCAGTTTTCCAGAAGACTGTTCAGTGGTGGCTGCTATTTTCTACAGACCCAGAGTTGGAGTAGGGGGTTCGCCTGGCTCTCCATTGTCAATTTGAGACCATTTTTACCTTCCCTCAATCCTAAAAACCACTGATTTTTTTTGCAGTGGCTGGCCACAGACTTTAATACCTTCAATTCCTCCTTGTTGTAATTTTCTCCTGATTTTTTGGTTTAGTGGCTCTCAAACTTGGCTGCACTGAGGAATTTTAAAAAGTGCTGATGCCCAGGCTCCACTCTGAGAGATTCTAATGTGGCCAGCCTGGGAATTAGGCCTTGCAGAAGCTCCCCAGGGGGTTGATGAAGTCAGTTTTCAGAGCCTCTGTCCTAGCCATTCCTTCTCATTCACTGAATGTTTTTAATACCTGGCTCTCTTTACCAATAAATGGTCATCATTTTCATGGATTTCAGTGTCCATGTTTATCAGTTATTCTCAGTTGTATTGGACCCAATACCTCCACCATAACAAATATTTATGTTTTATATTCCCTTTACTGTTTTGAAATGAATTTCATAGATATTATCTAACAACACACACAGTATTAAAAAATCAATATAATTACCCAAATGTAATATGAGAAAAAAGAATGTATAATATAAATAATATGTACTTTAATATATGACTGCTCAAGCACAGCTGTACTAGAATACATAAACAAGTAGTAATCTGCTTGCAATAAATACAGAATTACAGACTGAAATGGCTGTGTTATAATGGGTAATTAAATACCATGCTGTCATAACATAATTTTTCTGAAATGATACATTACTTTGGTAAATTTCCCAATAAACCCATAAAACATTCCTTTGATTTACATGACATTTACATTTACTGAAAAGGTAAAATGTACATTAAAACTGTGCAAAAATACTTTATGTTAAAATAGGAACTAAGCTTAGATCACATTGTTTCCCTACCCCCTTATATGAACGTTCAACCAGGCATTTCAAAATCTACTGAGAAATGAGGCAATTCTTTGATAATTGGGACCATCCAAAATAATTGATACTCTGGGACCACCCGGAATATAGGAGGACTTCCAGCATCCCTAGCTTCTGCCCACTAAAAGCCTGTAGCACCCTTCCAATTGTTATGAGACCAAAATATATCCCCACTAGTCTCTAAAACACCTTTAAGAGGAAGGTATTACCACATTGAAAATCACTAACATTGATGATTCTTAGCCCTCCTGGCCTCTCTGTGCTGACTGTCTCTGTTTCTTCCACCTCCCAGGCCTCTTCTGCGTGGGACCGCCCTGTGCTTCCCAAACTGTGCATTAGTTCCTCCTAACCCGGGGTGTCCAGGGAGACTTGCACTTAGGGGCTGTTTAGAGAAGTGCATACAGGTTAGAGGGAGCAGGAAAGGCCTGTGAAGCACCTGGTGATTAGTATCCGCAGGAAGCTGTTACCACCCTTAGGCCTGAGTGTACAATGGCAGCCAGACCTTAGGTCCATGAAAAAGGGCTGCTGCACAAGAGCCATTTTTTGCAGAGAGGTGGGGAGGGACTGAAATAAATATATAAATATTCATACATTTCTTTCTCTTCTCCCCCCTCTAGTCTACTGATGCTTCCCATTTGCTGAACCCTAGGCAGACAGAGGGAAAAGAGCCTGTGGTAGAGCATTCTGCAGAGGTCAGCCTTCTGGGGCTTAGAGCAGGGAAGAGAGTGGCGAATGGATGGACTGAGGGTTTAGGGTGACCGACTCATCCAGGTTTGCCTGGGACTTTCTGATTTTAGCACAGAGCCCTGCATCTTGGGAAAGCCCTCATTCCTGAGCAAACTGGCATGATTTATCACCTTAGCAGGGATGATGTGTGAAGAGAAAATACCTTCTCTATTTCTGAATGTTGAAATGCCTCTGGGACTGAGTACTTAGGCATGTTCTCTTTTCTGTCTTTACTTTCTCCCTAGGAATCTTATCTAGTCCTATATGAAATGTAAATTAATATTTAATACTATGTAAACACTTGTGACACTTACATATGTATCTTCAGCCCTGACTTTTTCCTCCTTCAAATGTGTGCTTTTCAGGCATCTTCATTTAGATATCTGGTAGGCATATCAAAATTCATGTCTTGATTTTTCTTCCTAACCTACTTCTTTCCCAGCATCTTCCTGTCAATACATAGGGCCACACTCATTTGTTCAAGGTAAAAACTTAGGGGTCTTCTTCCATACTGCTCTTTTCTTCACATCCCACTTCCAATCCACGTGCAAAACCCTTTCACAGTATGTTTCAAATCCAACCATCATCACCTTCACTGGTGTCGGTCTTGTCTAAGTCATCATGGCCTCTTATTGGAATGCCTTCCTACCTCTCTCCTTGGCTGGTCTCTTGTGTGCCCACAGTCTATTCCCTATGGAGCTAGAGGGATTCTTTTAATATCAAAATTAGATCATATCATTCCTTATTTAAAATCTGTAGTAGCTCCTTGTCAAACTGAGAATGAAATCAATTTCACTCATATCTTTGCTCACATGTTACCTCCTTAAACATGCCTTATTGGTGGCTGCCTGTGTTAAAATTGCTTCACCACCTCTGTTAGTCACTTTCTGTTCCATACCCAGATTCCCCCTGTCAATTATTACTGCCTCATGTTATGGGGTAGATTTGTTTGGGTATCACTTGTCTCCCTTACAGTGTGCAGACTTCAAGAGGCAGGAATTTTGTCCATCTTGATCACCACTACAGTGGTAGCTGATTAAACTGCACTTACGTTACTGTTCACTTAGTAGATACTCAGTATATATTTGTTGAAGAAATGGTAAAATGTTATATTAAAAATTATAACTGTAATTTATGAAATAAATGACATTTTCTTTTTCTTTAGGATGCTATAAAATATGCACAGAAACATTTTTGGCTTCTCTTTAACCAAGATAAATAACTCTGAGGCATGGTTTTATATATTAACCTCACTCTTGGGTTTATCATATATTCTTACATTTACATTTCTTTTCATTTTACATTCATCTTATTTTCTCTTATTTTTTTAAAATCTAAATTTATCATGTTTTATGCATTTTTTAGAAACTGCCTTAATTCCTTTCTGGAATAAGATATGCCATAAATTAATTAATACTTATTAAGAATATTTGGAATATTCATGAGATAATATATGTAAACATTGTATAGGTAATTTGCCACCTTCCCAGTGTGTGCTTAAAAGCCTTTTTGTTCCTTTTATCTTTTAAATAAAGCTAGACACACAATCTAGGGTTGAGGATATACTTTACACTGCAGGTTTATTGATGATAATTTTCACAGCAGCTGTGGTGGAGCTATGCAGGTTTTATGTCTAAGCATGGGCCAACCCAGTGTCACCTGAGCATGAGTGGACAGCATTTTGTTTTCTTAAGTCAGGAGGCGGTATCCTGGTTAGGTAACAGGTAGTAGGGACCCCTGAAAGTGTTCTTACTAAAATATCAAAACCCTAAACCCCAGGGGCAAAGTTAAACTGGCGAAGTTTACAGAACAGATAAGTGTTAGAGAAATCACCAGTATTAGGTTGCACAATGGCTAAGATGCACTCCAGTAAGTCTCCCTGGAGAACCCAAGAGGTTATTCATCTTAAAAGTGTAGGTTGGCTCTGGCTGGTTGGCTCAGTGGATCGAATGCTGGCCTGTGAACCAAAGGGTCACCAGTTTGATTCCCAGTCAGGGCACATGCCTGGGTTGCGGGCCGGGTCCCCGGTTAGGGGAGTGTGGGAGACAACCACACATTGATGTTTCTCTCCTTCTCTTTCTCCCTCCCTTATCCTCTATAAAAATAAATAAATAAAATCTTTAAAAAATGTAGGTCAGTCTCTGAGAATAACAAAAATAAAATTATATTTGTATGAAACTTTAAAATATTTGTTTTACTTTTATATATAAGAACTTATTTGATTTTTATGGCACAGCTGTGAGGAAGGCAGAGTAGATATAATTTCTACTCTATAATCCAAAAGCAGACATTTGAAAATGTTAAGCATCTGCTCAAGGTCTCATAATTAGAGAGGTGTGGACCATAGGCTCCTGGTTCTTTTTCCTTTCCTTTTCCTCAAAATTTCTCAGTGTTCCTCCCCTGAAGCTTAGCAGACCTGATAATGTCCTAACATTTTAACCTCCACATCATTGTTTATATGGTAATCCTAACCAAAGGGAACTTCTTCATTATGTAAGGGCTTTACTGACTAGTAAATTCAGAGTGATCTTTCTGTTACCTGAGATATTATAGCTTTTGTTATATGTGACTTATTAGGTTCAATGTAGTCCTTAAATTATAAACAAGGACAGTTTAGCTTTTGAAATTCTCTTCTAGCCAATGAAAAAATATTATAATTTACTTTTTCTTTTTTAACTTTCTCATATGTCTAAAATTCTGCTTCCTTATTTACCAAGTTTCTTCAAGAATGAATTCTTATGTAGGCCCTGTGCTGTGGAATGCATATAGCAGGTGCTTAATAAATATCTGGTGAACAAATATGTAAATGTTGAAAGTCAATTATGAAATAGCTTTTATATTACTTATTTCAACTTAAGTTGTGTTTCTCTAAATAATACAAATGGTTTTGCCAATTGATGTTTTCTACACGACAAAAACACTTCACATTAGTTACAGACTTGGCATATTGCTCTCTACTTGAGCTAATTTGTACATAGCCTATCAGAGAACCAAATTTGTTCATACTTTTAAGATACAATGATGTTATTCTTCAGATGATTACATTTCCTTATTGGTACGGAAGCCTGCATTTGACCCAGACATGCTGTCATTTGTTCAGAATCCACAAGTAAATTCTCAGATTCTTAATAATGTATTAATGCTTGATCATTAACATCCACAGAAGTCGACTAGATGCCTTTATGAGTTTCTCTGCTCCTTGAGAATTTCTGTGAACTTAGTTTAATCCCCAACCAAATGCATGGCCAGAATGCTTTTTCTAATTTCTACAAATTCTCGGCAGAGAAT
Organism: Micronycteris hirsuta; assembly: GCA_004026765.1. Taxonomy (NCBI): domain Eukaryota; kingdom Metazoa; phylum Chordata; class Mammalia; order Chiroptera; family Phyllostomidae; genus Micronycteris; species Micronycteris hirsuta. The sequence goes on along the minus strand of PVJI01008237.1, from coordinate 21,316 downwards.
GATGCCTCATTACTTCCCCTTGTTACTTACTGTGCAAAGCTCCAAGCTTTCTCTGTTTTTTTTTTTTTAAATCTCGTACTAGCAAATATTTTGCAAATTTTGTGGGTTATAATGCAGACACGGTGCCTCTCTACAGAAATCCCATCACACACTACACAGCTAAAAGTATTGCAAAAAGGCAAACCCCCAAAATATGGTATAAAGGCTAGAGTATAACCAGAATACTTGCTAATTTATTATTTATCTTTACTGAAATCCTCTAAGTTTCCAGAGAGCATTGCTTTTGCTGTAGAACTAACTACCTTACAGTGAATATCTTAAAACTTAGAGAAAGCTGTTAAATACATTGTAAAATTCCTCAAGTCCATATTCTTCATATGACAAGGTCACTGAGGCGCAGTGAAATGACGTCTCCAAAACCACAGTTTGAGATGGAACTTAAACTGAATTTGCAGTCTACTGTCTACCTGTTAGAGATTGGTAACTGAGCTGTTAGGCTTAATCACTCATGAAGCTCTGAGCTTAACAAGGAAAAATATGTAAGTCCTCACTGATACAAATTCTGCTCAAATAGCTCCTGTAGTAGCTGGGGATTATTTTAATTTTGTTGCTAACAAAGGCCAAGGAGTTCCCCTTCAGGAATTTTAATGGAAGGAAAAAAATTTCTGGTGATGTCATTTGATAGTTTCTGAATGACAAAAAGCCCCAAAATAATGGGGAGGGGAGTCAGCTATGTGCTAGGAAGAAGATAATAGTTATAATAAGGTGGACTCTGTGAAAAGAGAGACTCTAAGTGTGAGAAAATATTAGCATAAATATCTCACCAAAACAACCCGTGATCTCACTTTCCCATGTCTGTTGCATAAACACTATTAATATTACTGTAAAATTATAATCATGTTGCAGTAAAGCATGGTCCTGTTTCTTGGCTCTGTCGATTGTTTATAGGAGGATCTGCTGAAATTGCCTGAGGCTGTGTTTCCCAAACTTGCTGGATCATATTTTTTTAAATGGGGGTTTTAATGATCTGTCAACTCTTAGAATCACTGGTTTAAAGCTCTGTCTCTCAGGTCCTTTTTTTTTTTTTTTCCCCATAAGAATTATCTCTGGGAGATGAGAGAACTTGTTAAAAATAAAAATTTTTGGATTTTATCCATCCAGGCTGTAATGCTAGTCCATAGGCTATTGCAAAGTAAAGGCTCAATATGTTTGCTTTGGATTTCAGTGTATGTTTATAAGTGAAATTTCCTCCCAGGGACTCACAGTAAATCATTTCCCTGGATCCGTCTTGCTCCCCCAACTATGTCGAAAGCATTAACCTTAAATAGTAATTTTATTTTCTTCCTTCATCACAATATGTTTTCCCTTTATTGATGTTATAGAAACTACAATAGGAACACACACTTTTTGAACAATTGAACACCACAAAGATCTACTGAAGAAAAGTTTATTATCACCAGGCAGCAGAATGCCCTGCTTATTCTGTGCTCCCCCATGTCACCCTTCCCCAAGCCCCTGGGGTCAGTAGTAACAGCCTGGTGTTGTTCTTCTGTAACCTTCTCTTTGCTCACTCAGATACATACAAAACTAAATACCCATACATGCAAGAACTTTTTTTCACATAAATTTATCTTTTTTAACAATGTGTGATCCCATATATTAGTAGACATATATCTAATTTTGTTTTTTCAAATCATTTTATTCATTCATCCATAGAATCACACATATTTTATATATGTAATTTTACATAAAAAATAATCTTGTGTGTCATTTATAAAAATTAGTATAGTTTTTCAAGTGGTTTCTTCCTCCTTTTTTCTCTGTTATCTGCCTACTTTCCTCCTTCCTTACAATTCTGTTGAATACCTAACAACCATTTTTTAAAAATATTTTAATGTTTTCCTCCAAGCTCTTGCAATTTATCCATCCAACTATCCATCTATCTTAGCATCAGATTAAATGCTTTTCTGCATCTTTTTTCCTCACTCAGTAGTGCCTTGTGGAAATGTTACCACATCAACTGGTACAAAACCAATTCACTCCATTCTAATTTTTGTGTAATATTCCATGGGGCATATTATTCTATTTCTCTTCATAGATGAGTATTAATTTTATTTCCAGGTTTTGGCCATTATGAACAAAAGTACAAAGAACCTTCTATACTGGTGATTTTATTGTTATGGAATATATTTCTCAAGAGCAGGACTGCTAAGGAAAACAAAAAGCAGATACCATTTACTGCTTTCCAAAAGATTGCAGTAACTTGTATTTCCACCAGCGACGCATGGTCATGACTTTCCACAGCATTCTGACAGCCGTGTGTCGCTCCTGTGCATTGTTGACAGTGTGAGCGATATAATGATATAATGATATTCATTGTTGCATTGATTCATGTATTCTAAACTCGTAGTAAACTTAAGCTTTCTTTTTTTTGGCCATTTAGATTTATGCATTAGTGAACTACTTATATCCTTTTCTCATTTTTCCATTGAGTTGTTTTTATTGTACATTTTAAAGCACTCTCAGTATATTCTCTTACTGAATATAATGTACATTAAAACATTTCTGGTGTCTTTTCCTATATGAATCATTTACATTTTTTATTTTAAATTTTTCTCCTTTCTTGTTTATAGCTTCAGGGTTGCTTTGTCTTGGTGCAGAAGACTTTTCACCCCTAATTTTTTAAATTAATATTTTATAATGATGTTAATTTTTTAGTATTTAGGTCTTCTATCCTCCTGTAATTTATGGTATGAGATAGGGACTCAAAATTGTTTTCTCTTAGTTAGATGAATGGTTTATGTTAATCAGTTAATAAATTATTATTCTTTTTTAACATTTTGTATAGTAAATTAATTTTTACATTAGAATTCATTTCTATATCTTCTATTATACTCCAGTCTATTTATTCCTATGTTGATACTATATTAATTTGATTATAATAGATATATAGTATATTTTAATGTCTAGCCTTACATCTAACTTATCATTTATTCATAGTTCCTTGGTTATTTTCAACATTAATTCATCCATATAAAGTTCAAGATAATTTTATCTGATTCTAGAACAACCTTTAGGGATTCTAATTGGAATCACATTAATTTACATGATAATTTTGAGAGAATTAATATGTTCTGATGTTAAGTCATCATCTAAGAACATTGTATGAGTTCCCATTTATTCACATCTTTTTTCAGTTAATTTTTTTGTCTTTCAACTATATTATATATTTTTAAGTATATTTTATTGATTATACTATTACAGTTGTCCCATTTTTTTCTTTCCTTTATCCCCCTCTACCTACACTCCTACCAGCATTCCACCCCGCTAGTTTGTGTCCATGGGGCATACATATAAGTTCTTTGGCTTCTCCATTTCCTGTACTATTCTTAACCTCCCCCTGTCTATTTTGTGACTACCAGTTATGCCTCACATTCCCTGTACCATTTCCCCCAATCTCCCCCTCCCCCTCCCCACTTATAACCCTCCATGTGATCTCCATTTCTGTGATTTTGTTCCTGTTCTAGTTTGCTCAGTTTGTTTTTTAGGTTCAGTTGTTGATAGTTGTGAGTTTGTTGTCATTTTACTGTTCATAGTTTTGATCTTCTTTTTCTTAGACAAGTCCCTTTAACATTTTGTATAATAAGGGCTTGGTGATGATGAAGTTCTGTGCTTCCCAGATAAGGGAAAGCCAACTATTTTATATTCATCTATACTCACACACACCACCACCACCAGCAGCTATCATTTTCACTTTATAAATAAAAAATTCTAGTGAGGTGACAGACCAAGACCTCTAAGTGTTGGTGCTACCTGTTGCACACTTCCTTTCAGGGAGTTGGCAGAGGAGCCCAGGTGCTCACAGCCTTAACTCCTGGAATCTGTTAGGCAGGTTTCTGGCACATAGGTAGAAGTACCAAAGAACCTGCACTCAGACCAGACGATAAAAGCCCTTGTGAGAATTTAATGAATTCCCTTCTGTGTGGCTTCAAGCTACCAGCACACAGGCCCCACCAACACTCTTCGTCTTCTCCTCCACTCTTCTGCTGAGGAGTTTGGCCTTCACAGTGACAAGCTGCTTTGGGAGCATTCCCTTCCCTAGAACTTTGTAATAGCCCGACTGCACCAAAGCAATGATAGGAGCAGCTCCAGTTTGTTTGTTTGTTTGTTTTTGGCCACATTTACCTGTGTCTGTTACTGACCAAGGTTCACAGTTTATCAAGGCTGACAGTGGGGCAGAGCTCTGGTTTCTCTTTAATTGGTCGTGCCTCATACCAACTTTCCCAGAGTAACCTGGGTGGTATCTGTCAAAGGTGATCCTGTGATGACGTGAGCCACCAGCATCACCTCTGCCTCCTCGTGCTCCCTGTGCTTGCCATGTGACCGTGGCCGAGGCTCATGTGGCCCTGGAGTTTCTGGGTCTTCCTCAGTCTGGATGGCATGTTGGTGACTGAGATGCAAGAGTTGTTTCAGTTAATTTTTTAAGTTAGTTTTGCTGAAGTATAATTCATATTCAGAAAATTCATCTTTTTTTAAAAGATTTTATTTATTTATTTATCTATTTAGAGAGAGGGGAAGGGAGGGAGAAAGAGAGGGAGAGAAACAGCAATGTATGGTTGCCTCTCACATGGCCTTCATTGGGAACCTGGCCCGCAACCCAGGCATGTGCCCTGACTGGGAATCAAACCAGGACCCTTTGGTTCCCAGCCTGCGCTCAATCCACTGCGCTACACCAGCCAGGGCAGAAAATTCATCTTTTTGAGCTGCACTGTTTGATAAACTCCGACAAAGTATACAGTCGTAGATCCACCACCATAATCCAGACAGACATTTCTGTCACCTCTAAACGTTTCCTCATGCCCTCTTTCAGTCATTGTTTTCCCTCCACAACCTCTAACAGCTGTTGGTCTCTCCTCTTTCAATTAGTTGTGCCTTTTCTGGAATATCATGTAAATACAGGCCTATAGAATATAGCTTTTTGTACTGACTTTCACTTAGCCTAATGCATTTGAAGTGTATATATGTTGTTTCATGTATTAGTAGTTTGTATTTTTAAAGTTTATTTTTATTGTATTTTTTCAATTACCATTTATCCGTCTTGTGTCCTCTTCTACCTCCATCTCCCTCTCTTCCCCCTACATGCACCATCATGAAGTGAATATGTGTGCTATAGAATAGTTTTTTTTTTTAAATTTATCAGTTAGTAGACATTTTATGGTGATTAGGAACAAAGCTGCCTTATATATTTACATACAGGTTTCAATGTTAACATATGTTTTCATTTCTCTTGCGTAAATAACTAGGAGTGGGATTGCTGGGTTGTATGTAAATTCCATTTAACTTTATATGGTGCCAGGAAACCTCTTCTAAAGTGGAGATACTATTTTGCATCCCTACCAGCATTGTATCAGTTCCAGTTGCTTCACATCCTGGTCAGGACATGATATTGTTAGCTATTTTTGGTGATGTTAGTGATTCTTAAAGATGTGTAGTATCAATGAAATTCTGTAAGAGTCTTTGCATGCCTTTTCTGAGGACCTGGAAGGTTGTTTATTCTTATCTATTTCATTATGATTGTTATTGTTTTACTTTTTTTCCCATTTATGTTCTTAATGTAGATTCACACTCTAATGTAAAGCTATTTATTTTTTTATATCTCTTACCCACCATGTTATGAATTTCTTCTATGAAATTTAGTAATTTTAATATTACAATCTCTTTGATGTTCCAAGTATCCAAGCGCATTATCAGCAAATGACAGTTTTATCTCCCTTAAAATATTTATATGTTATTTCATTTTTAAAATTAAATTTGCCCAAATCTCAAATAACATTGAAAAATAATGACAGCTGGGAACATTTCTGCTGAATTCCAAACTATAAATAAAATGTGATATTTGCTCTTGAACTTTGATGAGTAGATTTATTTATATTTAAATAGACTGTTTCCATTCCTACTTAGAGTTTTATTAGCTTTGTCTGCTTAATATTATCAAATGCCTTCTCAGCATCTATTAATATGAGTTTCCTGTTTTACATTTTTGCTATAATGAATTATTTTGATACATTTTCTGATATTGAATGAACCTTGCATTCTCCATCCCCTTTGATAAATTGTTGTCTATTATTTGCTAATCTTATCTTTATAGTTTTCTGCATCCATATTTACAAGTGCTAACTTTTTAGTTCTATTTGACTTTCATATTTCTTTTTCTTATTAGTATTGGATTGATCGAGTTATTATTCCCTTTCAACCATGTCAACTTAGGAATTTTACTCTGATTTCATTTCATTAATGATTATCTTCTTTTTTGATATTCCTTATGATTGAATACATATATATATTTATTCACATATTAAAATAAGCTACCAATTATATATCCCCCAAATATATTCTCCTTCTTCTTTCTTCATAAGGTACAAACTTTACTTTTCATTATTCAGTTTTTCTGACATCCACTTTCACTTCCCAGATGAAAACTTTAAAACTTCTACTTCTGGACTTGTCCAACTAAACCTAAAAATCTTAGTTTAGAAATTTTAGTACCAGGTGAATATTAGAATTTTTAATTTTCATTATAATATATCTCCTCTATCTTAAGAAACTTTATTGATCACATATACTACACATTCCCATACAATCTAACATTGCTTATTTAGATTTAACAATACACATTTTAAGATTTGCATCACAATTTTTCTACTCTTCTTCTCTGAATATACTAATTAAGAGCCTTTTTATGGCAAGTAACATAAATGGATTTAAACTGGCTAAAATATAGGGAAAATATTATTGAAATTATTTTATCTGAACAAGAAATTATGACACTGGGCTGATTTTATGTTTGGTTGACCCAGTGGCATACCAGGGTCTGCATGTACTCGGTTTTGTCCCATTCTGTTGCCCAACGACAAATTACTGATTGCCTGGAAGCCAGACAAGACCTGGGGTAGGTCTTCAGCTTTCTGGATTCCTCTAACTTTATAGATACAGGGACACATTCCATTTTCTACATCTTCATCTGTTGTTTAGGGGTAAGGGAATTTGGCTACAATTTTGAGGGCATAGTCAGCTTTCTCCTAGGGGTCCATGGATTTCTCCCAAGACTCCAGCTATATTTTTATCATCAGTTTAATCTCTCTAACCTTGAGTGTTCTTCAGTGTGTCACTCAGTTGGAATGTTACCTGCCTGTAGCACCGGCATCTGCCTGACTCCAGAGCTGTCGCTGATACGGGGTTGGGGTTGTAAATGGAAGGAAGGTGGAAAGTAATCAGGCTGTAATCTCTCCATGACATTCTACTCCTTTCTACTCTTGGACAAAAATTTGGAGGACACACAGTGACTTTTGTGTTATAAACCAAATAATAATTTGCACATCTTTCATTACAATATTAGGAAAATACTTTTAAGAACTTCAATTTTGTTTTTGACATATATTATTCTTTTCTGCTTATATGTGATACAAGTCTTTCCTTAGTAAATTTACTTGGTGAAGTGATATGGAATAATGTAAAAATCTCCCACCATACAAAGGAAACCAGCTTTTTTGATTGTTGAATTTTCTTTCTATAATTTTTTTCTCTACACATAGATATATCTAGAAAATATTTCACTTTATGTGAATATTTTTGAATGCACGCATGCATATTTTTCTTTATGTATATGTACTTCAGTTTGCTTCTGCTTTCTGTTCTGTTAGAACATAACTATCTTATCTTGTTATAGTAGCATATGGCTTTAGTTATCATAATTTGTCATGGGCCTTAATATCTGGTATTGATCATTTTCTTTTCTTATATTTCTGACTTACCAGTTTTTGAGTGTTTTCTTAAGCACAATGATGTATTTTAGTACATTATTGGGTATCTATTCATGGAAAAAACTTTTATTTGATTTATTTTTTGTGCTATCGCATACCTGTAATATTTTTGTCTCCTTTGCATATAATTAAAATGTCACCAAATTCTGTAATTCTTAAATTAAAACCCATTTTAATAAAAAAGATAATATTACTTTATTGCCTGCTGGATATCAGTTTCAGATAAGCAGTTACAAAAGGGCTTTTTGTTCTTTAAAATTAACCCCAAATATCGCTTCTCGGCCTTTTGGCCGAGTGTAGTAAAATTAACCCCAAATAACTTCTTGCTGTGGATATTTGAAAGACTTGTTTCTTACCCGTGACAATCAAGAATCTCACCAGGATAAGTCCAAGATGTGTTTCTTTTTTCACTCATATTCTATACAATTCCATAATCCATTTCACTCTACCTATCTTTCTATTTTAATGATTCTGAAAATGTTTTGACTTCTTTATTTCTTTCTCAAAGAAGCATATAATTGATCATCTATAACTTCATTCTCTGCTTTTTGTTTGTCATTTTCCCTCTCATCTCTATTTTTCCCTCTCCTTTGGTATTTAGCTCCTCTAGTTTACCATATTAGTCTTTCCCACACTTGCACGTATTTTGGAATCACCTAGAGAACTTTCACTAGCATATTTTAGGCCCTATAATTGCAATGGAATCAGACTGCAAAGTCAGGGTCTCATGTCTGTGTATTTGAAAAGCAGTGCCCGAGATTCTGATGCACTTGGCTGGTCAGCCGGCATTAGAAATAGCTGCATTTCAGGTGCTCACTGGCCACGTGTGCCAAGTTGCTGTACTATTTTGCATTGCACAGCTCTGGACATGGAACATTTCTCAATCAGTTAAATGACACAATTTTATAAGGGGATTTTCTCCCAGGGTGACTTTTTATAGGTGACTTTGGTTTCTGCTACTGTCAGGACTTTATATCTCTTTCAGTATTTATATAAAAATTCCTGTGAGCAGTTTGGCTATGTAAATTAAACACAGACAGTTAGTCATTATCATCTCCTAGAGGAACCTGTTAGTTAAAAAAATTAAACAATAACGAACTTCATTGTTTTGGATATTAAATGTATAGCATTACCCAGTGACATTATAATTCCTCAGTTATTTGTCTTACTATGATTTTGAAAATTTCTGATAAGAATAACTTATTTCCCTTTGATGTAAAAAGATGTTTAATAGCCACATACTTTTTAAAATTTTAAACTTATTTTAATAAGATTTCTTAGAAATCTTTGATACACATTATTTCTTTCCCTCAAAATCCAAACGTTTCTATATCCATGTACCAAGAGCTGACAAAAATAATTGAATATTTTTTTCTTCTAGGACATCAGCTCTCTTAACCGTAGGCCTGCTGAGTGTGCTCCACTACTCTTATGTCCATTGGAATGAGATGCGGGGTTAGAGAGAAAATAATCATCGCATCTGACACTGTGTGGGTCTCTCTAGATTTTCATCTATGCGTGTCCTCAAGCCTCAGAGGCTTTTACGTAACATATCCTGGTTCTTCAATCAGAGAGAATTTAGTTGGATAAACCCGCTTTGCCAAGAGAATCAGTAGCCATTATCTAAGGAAAAGTTATATCAAATTTAGATTATACTTCAGGCTATGACCTTTCTAATATTAGAAGCCATTGTCATACTTGCCCCAATTAAATGTGAAGGTCTTATAAATCCTTTTACCAACTCACTTAGCTTTCTTTTACTTATCCTTTCTTTGCTTCAATTTTGAATATCCTTAATAGAGAAATAAGAATACTACTGAAGAATATTCTTATAACATCTTTTTTAGGGAACATAGGATGAACCTCAGGAAACACCCTCAATTACCTCTGATTCTCGCAGCACGATTGACCGCTCGTGGGAGCCTGTCCCGCCAGGTTCTAACAGTGCGTGTCATGGTGCGCTGTGGCACGAAGGGTCCCCCTGGGACAGAGAAGGTGCTGGTGGGTTGCTCGTGGTACACTTAGCTGGTGACCATTTTAGTGTAGCACAGTGTCTGATTAAAAAATCTCTGCAGAGTAAGCCTTTAAATTAAGAACATCTTTGCAGATAGCTAGCTGCCCTTTCTTCTGTGATGTTCAAAGGGGTCCCCTCATCTTTCTTTCATTTGTTTGCTTCACAAAAGTCAGTGAGGACAGATGTGAGCACAACTCGAGGACAGTCTTCTTTCAAGACTCATTTTCTACTAAAACTTTGCCTTTTATAACTACCTTAAACAGAATTTCTTATCAAGTTTAGTCCTTAAGAAAACTTTTTCAAAATGATTGGTACATTGAAATTATGGATGTGGATTTAATTTGAGGGAAACTTCGGGTATTGATGCCCCTTCCCTTTTTTGTGCTATATGTGGATTTTAATGATCCAACTGAATTCAAATTAGAACATGAAAAGTTCTGAAAACCAGGTGGCTTCTGAGAACATACGACCTTTGGTCAGAACAGCCTTCTTATGCGCCACCTTTTCCCGTGAAGACACGTCATCCTTGCATATGTTGGGCAACGGGAGATATGAAACGGTAAGAGCTGTTTAAAGAGCTGGCAGAGATGTCCTGCAGGGCAGCTTTGTACTCGAGGTGTCTATTTTCTGGGCCTAGGTGTGAGCTGAAAAGCATTCATGCGCTGTTCAAATGTTTGTGACTTAAATCTCCTAACAGCCAATATGTAAAGCTGTAAAAGGAGTATGTCTTTAGAGAATAGCAGAATTGGGTTGGAATAACAATTTTATCATTTATCAATAATGTAAATTATTATACGATATTTAAATTTTTCATCTCTGTTTTTCCTTCTGTGTAAAGGTGGTTGCTCATGCCAACTGCAAGGAGCTGTTGAGAAGATTAAAGTAATGCAAGTGCTTCAATCATCTTGCCACATAGACACTTAATAAATGCTGATTTCTCGGCCTGTTTGTGGTCAAAAGAATTTTGTTACTTGGTGAACTTTGGCCATTAACCTGTTTTTAAATTATTGTCAGTTAATTGATGATGAAAATATGGAAGAAAATAAGATAGGGTTATAGTTTGCCAGCACACTAAGTCATAGAAGTGTTCGATAGAAAAATGAAGCGTGAGGGAATATTATCATTCACCTGTGACCATGCTGCTCTTTGGATGCCTGCTGTGAAACGGGTATGTGCGTGTTAAATATAGCCCTGCCTTCGCTACTCAGAGGCAAAGCACAAGAAGAAAATATTGCTTTAATCTTGTTATCAAATAATTCTGTTAAAGTTCATGTGGAAGGGAAAATAATGTATAGCTTACTTCTGATTTAAAAAGTAACTTTCTTGGATAAAAACCTGTTACTCTGCTCTTTGCTTATTTTGGTTCATAAAAATTTAGTGTAAAATTGGATTTTAGTGAAAATTTGAGGATGCAAATTTTTGTTTCTTCCCTTTTTTCCTCTGAAGGCATCCACAAAGAGCTTCTAGCTTCAAGTAGAGTATACAAAAGTGAAGATAAAACAAAGTATATATTATAGGAGAATAGATGTTTCATAAATAAATTGATGTTTGCTAGTAAATTCAATGTGGAACATTCTTTTCTTGATATAGTAGCAATTCCAGTATAAGCATGTTAAATTTAGGGACCTCTTAAACCACTATTTCTTGGAACTCCTTCTGAATGATAAGTACTTTATTTCAACAATTTATCTGAGGAGTTTCATAGACTGGGAAGAGAAGGTTATTTTAGTTTTATGATATTGTGGTCCAGATCTCCCCTTTATTGTTATTTTCAGTCAGCTTAAAGAATTTTTGGTATAAAAGTTCCTGTTGTAGAATGTATTATTTAGAAATAATTTAAAGAATGAATGAAAAGTAGTAAGAGGAGGTTTTATTTCAAAATTGTGCATTTTCATTTGTACCATCTGTAATGGAGAGACAATTTGCAATGTTTTATAGAAGTTCAGAAACCTCTGGCAGTTTCTCGCATTTCATCTGTCTTTGAACACAAATGTGGCAGGAGGGAGGGGAACGCGTTGGCCAGGTGACGCAAGCACGGGTTACTGTTGTTGAGGAGAACATTCCTGCCGTGCCGGAACCGTGCTTCTCCCACTGCAGCCCTCGTCTTTCCCCGTCCATCCCAGCGACCACTCCTGTTGGGTTCTCTCTAATACTTCCTGTTCGTATATTTTTGTAGCGTTTTCTTTCTTCCACTCAGTCAAAAGGGACCGCTCTGTACAAAGTGTAATCCGACTAATTTTTATATCCCTTTTGTATTTTCTAAAATAACATCAGTTTATTTTTAATGGAATCGAAATTTGATGATGTGCTCTTGTCTAAAGAAAATCAAACTGTTTTGGTATCACAGTGTATGCTGGGAAGCAAGAGGACCAGTAGGAGGTTAGCCTAAGGGAACATTTGATAATGGGACACATAGCCAGTGCTGAACTCATATTTTACTGCAGGGAGAAAATGTTTTAATTTGGAAGGACAAATAGTAAAGTTGTAAACTTAGACAAAGTCACCTTGATGATTAGTAGGTATCTGTGTATCCACAGGGGCCTTTTTTATATTGATGAAGGTTGAATAGAGTGTGTTTGAAAGAGAGAGAGAGAGAGAGAGAGAGAGAGAGAGTGTGTGTGTGTGTGTGTGTGTGAATGCATGCACATTTCAATGAGTCCAAAGGGAGATTATGCAAAACTTAGAAAATTTTTTAAAAAGGAATTTTGGATGCCCTCATTATGAAGATGTTTTAGAAGAACACATGCAAATAATCTATGATGTGACAATTTGAGGTAGTGCTATACTTTTGGTTGATTTGGAGTTTTGAATGATATGTTGGCCAGAGTCTGTATGAATAGATCATTGTTAAACTCTCGAGGAGAAATATGCCTTCAGGAAGAGACCAGTTGATAATAGCCCCTCAAATGCATTACTCATATTACAATCATCTAATGTCACACACGGTGGATAAACTAGATCTACTGACTCAGCATTTATTCCACCTCCCTTGATGTGCTTTCTGTATGGCAGACATTGGAAAGCTTAAGAGTACATTTCTCAGACTTCCTTTGGAGCAGAAGCTCCAGATGTAATTTAAGTTCAGTCAATCAAATGCATTCACGAGAGGCTTGAATGCAGAGTGAAGTGGGAAAAGGGAGGGTCTGGAGGGGCATGCATTTTCTTGGTGTAGAGCCTGACTCAGTAGCCAGCACTTCTGACTGCAGCTTTCTGATACTTGAAGCAGAGCTGAGGTGCTATTTTCTGGGTTCCCAGCTTCCTAACTGTAGCCCAGGTGGCAGTTTCCTTTGAGCCAGTTATACAGTGATTCCTGGTAATAGCCTCAGAGGCCCAGCCCAGAACACTTTTTTTAGCCCTTTTAGCAATTTTGTAAGCACCTCATTCTCAGTATTAAAACCCCTTGGCTTATCGTAGTCACAACATTGTCTGTTCTCTGCCTTTGAACGTTGAGACATAGATACTTAATAATTCTTTTCTCTTCCTGTGACTTGTTCCCTCTCCATACCATTCCTTGAGTGTCTATTTTAATTATTATCTGCATCAAACAATGTCTACATAAGGCCACATTTTAAGATAATCTCAGGTCTATTCACCTTGGAGACATTGTTAACTGAAAATTAAGCCAGGAGGGTTAGAGATGAAATTGACATGCGGAAAGCTGCTCTTTTCTGTGGGGGTTTTCAGAGTTAATACCACATACTTACTATATGAAGAGTAATCTAATTCTAAGAATAATTAAGACCCATTTATAGACTGGCAATAGTTACCTCAAATTTAGCATTTAGGTTAACAAACTTATTTATTTCATTATGGATGAAAATATGTTAAATTTTATAACAAATGCCTTATGAACACTTTACAGTCATTTTTAATCTTCTTAGAAGACACTACAGGTGTTATAAAAACAAGAGGACGATCATTTAGCCAAAGGGAAAACCTGCAATTTTCTTTTTTTTTTGATATATTTTTCTGATCTCAGATATGTCCTTTTAAATTGCTCTATCTGGAACTGACAATGCATAGATGAGTTTTTCTTTTTTTTCTTTTAACTTTTAATATACTTTATTGTTAGGACAATTTTAGATTTACCAATAATTTGTGAAGACGGAACAGAGTTCCTATTTACCCTTTGTATAGTTTCCCTTATTAACATTTTATATAACTATAGTACATTAGTTATAATTATTGGAGCAATATTAATACATTATTAAAGGAAATTCATACATCCACCTTGGGAATTGTAGCTCTTATGTTTTCATGTCTAATAAGAGCACGGTCCCTCGTGAAACAAAAAGTCGGCATGCAGGACCCACACGTGTGGTGGCAGAATTTCCTGTGGGGAAACCAGGCTGGCATGTTCCTTGGATTTAAAATAAAACCTTGCTCTTTCTAAAATCTCTCTCTCCCTGGGTCAAAAGAACAAATGCTAATACATGCCTAGCTTCCTCAGACCTGAGTTCAGCCCAAGCCTATTGTCTTTCCATTTGTATATCTATCCTCTTGATGTGCTATCTTGGGCATCTATCACCTAATGTAAATCTACAGTTCATGCATAGTTAATGAAGACCATTCATATGTAAAGTGCCCGAGAAATGGCAATAAAAAGCCGGTCGACACATGGTTCAGGGCCTCTCGAAGATCATAATGGAGGGGACGCGTGGTCCCAGTTCTCTATTCCTGCGTGTTTCCGTGTGAACTTATTCACTCAGTCAGTCATGGCCGTATGAATCCTGCTGGCTTGAATTCGCGACACATTATTATTAATTAAAGTCCATACTTTATTTTATTTTCCTTAGTTTTACATAATAGTCTCTTTTTGTTCCAGTATCTATTCAGGACACTATATTCACATTTAGTTATTATGTTTCCTTATATTGCTATTTGGAGACGACAGTTTCTCAGAATTTCCTTGCTTTTGATGACCTTGACAATTTTGAGGAATACTTGATAGATATTTTGTAGAATGTCGTGAATTTTGGGAGGAAGACCACAAAAATGAAGTGCCATTTTCATCACATTACATCAAGGGTACATGCTGTTAACATGACTTACCACCATTGATGTTCACCTGACTCACGTAGTGTCTGCTAGGGTTTTCTACTGTACTCTTACAGACCAAATGGAAGTCACAAGGCACGGCCTATATTAAGGAATGGGGAATAATTCTTCATTTGCTTGAAAGTGAAGTATCTACATGAATTATTTAAAGTTCTTCTGAATGGGAGATGTATCTGTTCTCTCCCATTAATTTATTTATATCAGTAAAGACTCATGGATATTTATTTTATACTCAGGTTTATAACCAATGATACTTTATTTTATTGATGAAATTGTTCTAGCCTTGACCATTGGGACTTTTTGTTGACTTCCGTGTCCCTGTGACATGCCACCATTATTTTGGATTTTCTTAGCACTTCCTTCCTTTTTGGCCCTGTAAGATGCTCTAGCCTCTACCTGCATATTTCCTGCCCTGTTCCTAAAATCAGCCATTTCTTCTGGGAATTCCGATTTATTTTAATGATGAAGGGTACTAGAAACCAAGATCTGTGCACTAGATTTACTTGTTGCTACTGAAATATATTTGCTTCTTGGTCTTTCCACTGATTGAGCAAAGAAATATAGGTATGTATACTAACCTATGTAAATCTAGAAATATTTCTCTGTGAAACCATCTGTATCTATAATAAGCTAAACATGAGTTTATACTGGTATCTCCAGTTCATCATCATTCCAGCCTCCTTTTGCTTATCTCGCTCTAACAGTAAGGACCTGACTCCTACCACCAGCCATCTGTTTACTTAATTGTTCAAGTCCAGTGTACATATTTAGTAGTACCAGATTTTTTAACTTGAACTCTCATAGAAGAAAACAGTACTTACATAAGTTTTTATTTTTATTTTTGTTTTGTCTTTGCTCTTACAGACTTCACTCATTCTTAAAATTACCCTCTTTGTGAGATAATTTTATACATTTATCATACAGTTAGATTGTTTTGTCATATTCTGCATCCATCCTAGAAGCCTTCAAATGTCTAAATAATTTGAAAAAAAATTTTATGTGTTAAGATTCCCTGTGGCTATATCACGCCCTCTAGATTGAGAGTGGGCATGGAGTCATATTATCCTGTTTTCAGATCTGTAAATTATCCCTCTCTTTTTCTCTCCTTCATATGTTCTGAATCCCCACCTTCCCTGGGTCATTTTACAGACCGTGGCTTATTTTCCAGACTGTTACTTCTGCTCTGCCTTGCTTGTCCATATACAATCATTAACTTCAGAAATTCATTAAAATCGCTTCTGTTTTCATGCACCATTTCTCAATCTTCTGCTGTCTTCAGTTTATACTATATCTGTTTATCTTTTACTATCATTTCATTGAGTCTTCAAGAGGCAAGGAATATAAATATGTTTAAAGTCTGCCATCTTAACGTGCAAATCTATACGTGTTTTGTAAAAATCATTTTGTCACTTTGGTATAATAATAGTATTAAAAATACATGTGAGATCATTTACTATTCTTTTGCTTACATTAAATTAAAAATCATAACCTGTAGCATATCCAGTAGAATGTTTAACATCTTTCACTTTATTTTTTGTAATCTTATTCGGCATTTTTATTAATTTTCTTGATTCATTCTGTTTGGAAAATAGCCAGTCACTCAGGGAACAAGGATGGGAATTATAAAATGTTTGTTTTGTAAGTATAGTGATTATATACCTTAAAAAGGGTACATGGGCCAAGGGTGTTTGAATACCCAATGCAGACAGTATAGAACAGAACTGGACCACTGGGGTCTCCTGTTTCAGCGAATGAGTTAACTTGCCCCAAAGCAGTGTCATTTATATGTATGTTTCAATTGCCTGTTCTTCACCTCCTTGGTGGAGGGATTCATGCCCGAGAGTTAAGCGGAAGTCTTAGCACATGACACTGGACACTGGACAAATTGACAGCAGTTTATTAGTCTCATATATTCACCGCTGGGGCAGGAGGACACCTCACACTATGAAGGGCCACAGGAGGATTTTCCTTAGAAGAGCGAGTAACCAGGAGCTATATAGGCAAGTTTCACGGTAACAATAAAGTGCGTGCTCCCTTGTTCCCACTGGAGGGTGTGATTAGCTTGTTTGAATAATTCTGTAGGCTGACAGGGACCTGAAAACTACTCAGGGGTAAGCAAGAAATGCACCTAGTCTGTTTGATAAGGAGTGTTGTTTGGCTAGGGGAACATATCCTTGGAAACAGAGTGGGCAGGATACTTGCACATAAGCTGAATGAGGCCTTCTCAATTTTGTCAGATGTCAAGGCAGCACATAGCATTGGACCTTCATTTTAGGCCTTAAACCATAGTGTGCTTTATGTGTGAATTGATCATTTTTAGTTGAGAGCAATGAGCATGATACTGGTTTGTTCACTTTTTTCACCTGTTTAATTAAATTTATCAGATTTATTTTCTAAGTAGGCATATTGTACACATTTTTGAGAGGTCTTCAGTATCTGCTAGTTTGACCCTGTGAAAAGATGTAGTTTCCTAAAATCTCTAGCAAAGGATTTCCAGACTGAACGCTTTTCCCCAGTGTTGACCACATATAATATGCATGTAGGAAGTTAAAAAGATTAAATACTGCAGAACTACCTGCCACTCTCTCAGTGGAAACCAGCGCACTTGAACTCAAGCTCTTTGAGAAATAAAATTTCCAGTTCTACATAAGGAGAAAATTGTTGACAGAAATCTCACACACTTCTTTGGTTACTCATTGATGACTTACGCATTTTGGTGATAATTTATTATAAATCTTACAAATAAGTTGGAGTTCTGACTTTTGAGAGGAAGGGAGATTTAGTAGGTTAATGAAAAAATAATTTAAACAGTAATATTTGGATTAAGTCTTAATTAACTATTTTAATAATTAATGTTAACATTTCTGAATGAAAGTCTGACCCATACAAAAGTAAATTCGCCTTCAAGCTTAGGATCTATCATTGAGGGGAAAAAAATCAACAAGAGAAGAAAACTGCATAGTGGAAAAAATTGGGCTGTCAGCCAAAAGGCCCAAGATCTTGTTATGAGATCTGTCTGGCTTTGAATATGTTACTGAACTTCTCTTTGTCTCAATTTTTTTCCACACCTGTAAAACGAATAAGCCAAACAACCTCATAAGTATGCTCCAACTCCAAAATTCAAGCTGTCTCTGGACTCGAACATTTCATGCTCAAGTCAGAGGCAGCATTTTCACAGCTCTCAGGACATCTGCATTCTATTAGAATACATACCAGTTTTCCTTTGCCACTCACATTATCTGTTTATGTTAAACCTTTCTCCCAATCATTAGCCCTCTTAGACATTAAATAAAAACCTAACAGGAGTGCCAAGGCATAAACACATTAATAAATGTTTTAGTGTAGTCACCTTGTTAATTTTCAGAGAACATCATAAAGAAGTCATAAAGTACACACCTCAGCTAAGAATACTGCCAGCCACTGGCTAAGACATTACTCCCTGGTATGTTAGAAACTCCCTAACAGCAGCTGAAAAAAGAGTGCATACTTTTGTAATGATACTTGATAGAAATGGTATGCAAGATGTCTTTGAAAATTATAAAGAACCATGGGAATAGAAGCTATTTGTTAGCCAACTAGCCAAGTGGCTTCAAAAATGATTTTAATTGTACTAACCAGGAACAAAGAGCATTTATTTAAGTAACTTATTCAAAGCCACACAACCAAAGGTGAAGTGGTAAGGTCATGATCTGAAATTAGCAGTCTGACTTCAGCGCGGGCTGTAGTACAATAGGTTGGAGAGCGTGGAGGATAATGGTAGAAGATGCAGTTGAAGGGCAAGCCAGCGCTACCAAAATACCACACAAGTTGAGCAGAGGGAAAATGGAGAACCCTAGTAAAAAAAGAAATGGTAGATTATATCGGGTTGCCCAAAAAGTCTGTTTAGTTTTGTTCCATAAAATAAGACACATTTTTTATTTTTATTAATGACTTTATTGATTTTGGATATTTTGAGTATGTTGGCTGTCTCCCACTATTGGCTTCTAGTGGGTAGAGGCCAGGGGTGCTGATAAACATATTCCAATGCATAAGAGCCCCACAGCCAAGAATTATTTGGCGAAATGTCAATAGTACCAAGAAGCTTTACAAACCACTTTTGACACAGTCAATCAGTCATGTACAGCAACTCCTCCATATACTGCACAAATTTTTTTTTCACATTTCTGTTGCATTTTTACCTTTCTTAATATAGCATAATATGCCAAAAATGCTGCATATATTCTTCCATCTTCAATATTATAATGACTGCACAAAAATTCACAAATTTTGTTTTTTTAAAAATCCATGCTGATACGAGAGCTATTACAATACAATCTAACAAAATTATTTTGAATGAAGCTAAAGAAAACTAAGCACTGCTAAAGCAATCGTATGGAAAACACTAAACAAACTTTTTGGCCTCCAACCCAATAATGTTTCATTTGAGCTGGAGAAGAATGAGAGCGGTCAATTTCGTCTTTCCTTTCTCTTCAGTTTTCCTAGATGTATACATCATAACTCAGGCGAGTGGGGCCTTTGAGAGGCAGAGGAATGATTGAACGGAGACTTGGTGTCTACTGTATTTTGGAGGAGATGTAACACACTGTTTGCTTTCTGTTGGCAGTCTTCTGCTTCTTAGTTCCTTGGCAGAGTCTGCCTCCCAGGAGAGAAGCTGAAAAGGCCAAAACACTGAGCAGGAACATTCTTTAACTACAGGTTTAGCTCCCTAATAGACAAAGGACTCTATCAGATAGTCTTTTTTTAATTCAGAAAGCTTTGGTAATTTTTACATTTCAAGCTTTTGATCATTTCATCTAAATTTTTTAGTTTATTGAATACAGTTGTACATAACATTCCCTTATTATACTTTCAATGTCTGTAGGGTGTATATATTCATGTTTACTTATTCCCGATATTGGTGATTTGTGTCTCCTTTCCCTTTTTCTTTCGTCAGTCTGGATAGTGATGGAATAAATACATTGATCTTCTTAAAGTATGAATTTTGGGTTTTGTTGATTTTCTCTATTGTCTTTCTCTTTTGTATTTCACTTATTTTTGCCCATATTTTTCTTCTTTTCTCCTATTTTGTGTATAATTTGCTATTCCCTTAGATTTCAGACTTTTTTGTTTTCTAATATCAATGCTTTAAATATCTCTCTATATACTACTTTACACTGCGCAAATTTTGTGTGATGCTTTAATTTTCATTTAGTTCAAAAATATTTTCTCATTTTCTTTATTTCTTTGATCTATAGTCTCAAAGAAGTGATTTATTTAACTTCCATGTATTTGGTGCTTTTGTGTTGTTGATTTCTAATTCAATTCTTTGTGGTCAGAGAAAATGTTCTATAAGGTTTTAGTCTCTTTTTAAAAAATTTAATCTTCATTGTATATTTTTTCAATTACCAATTAGTCCTCTTATACCCACTCCTCCCAGCAATTGTCCGCGTCCATGTGTCTTCTCTATGTTTTGCTCAATCCCTCCACCCCTAATCCCCCCACACAGCTATTAGCCTGCTCTCCATCTATGAGTCTGTCCCCATTTTTCTTGTTAGTTTAGTTTGTTCTTTAGATTCTACATATGAGTGAAATTGTACAGTATTTGTCTTTCTTTGACTGACTTATTTCACTTAGCGTAATGTTCTCCAGGTCCATCTATACTGTCACAAATGGTAAAATTTTCTTCCTTTTTACAGCTGAGTAGTATTCCATTTTGTAAATGTCTCATAGTTGTTTTATCTAATCATATACTGATGGACACTTGGGCTGCTTCTATACATTGATGATTGTAAATAATGCTGCAATGAATTTAGGAGTGCTTATGTTCTTTTGAATTAGTGTTTTGGTTTCTTTGGATATATTCCCAGATGTGAGATAGCTGGATTGAAAGGCAGACCCATTTTAAATTTTTTGAGGTGTCTCCATACTGCTTTCCACAGTGGCTACACCAATCTGCATTCCCACCAACAGTGTAGAAGGGTACCTCTTTCTATACATCTTTGCCAGCACTTGCTGTTTGTTGATTTATTGACGATAGCCCTTGTGACAGGTGTGAGATGATATCTCATTGTGGTTTTAATTTGCATTTCTCTGAAGATTAGTGATGTTAAACATCTGTTCATATGTCTATTGGCCATCTGTATGTCCTCTTTGGATAAGTGTCTATTCAGGTCTTTTGCCCATTTTTTAATTGGTTGTTTGCTTTTTTGGTGTTGAGTTTTCTAAGTTCTACATAAATTTTGGATATTAACCCCTTATAAGATGTATTGGTGAATATGTTCTCCCATTCTGTGGGCTGTCTTTTTATTTTGTTGATGATTTCCTTTGCTGTGCAAAAAGTTTGTAGTTTGATACAGTTTTATTTATTTATTTTTCTTCTATGACTTTTGGGTTTTGGGTCTAACATTTAAGTCTTTGATCCATTTTGAATTTATTCTTTTTTTTT
>PVJI01008236.1:0-72500 GCA_004026765.1 Micronycteris hirsuta | reverse complement strand
TCACTACACTGTGGTCTGTGTCTCTGAGTTGTGCACACATGTTCTCTGGCTAATCCCTTCACCTTCTTTCACACAGCCCCCCTCACCCCCTCTCTGACAGCTGTCAGTCTGTTCCATGTACCCATTCCTCTGTTTCTATTCTATTTGTCACTTTATTTTGTTCATTAGATACCGTGTACAAGTATAACTGTACGACTATAGCTTCATATGGTATTTGTACAAGTATACTGTACAAGTATAGCTTCATATGGTATTTCTCCTCCACTGACTGGTTTATTTCACTTAGCATGATACTTTCCAGTTCCATCCATGCTGTTGCAAAAAATAGGAGTTCCTTCTTTTTTACTGTTGCACGGTATTCCATCATGTAAATGTACCACAGTTTTTGATCCCTCATCTACTGATGGGCCCTTATACTGTTTCCAGACCCGGGTTGCTGTAAATCAAATTATACTGTAACAATTGCCTGTGACACATGGGCCAATCCCAAGTGTGTAAAATCCAAGCTTATAAGAAGATATGATTTAAACTCCATCATCTCACTCTTTTAAGCTAAGTAAAAATGTGAAGAGCTAATTTTAAATTTAATTTATATAGGTTTATGAATAGATATACCTACTTTTAAAAACCACCAGCAGCAACATTATCCAAATGCCATCTAACATACAACAGACAATCGATCAATGTGTTTAGCAATGGAACAATGAATGGTAACTAAATCCCGATCATCTCTTCCTACTAAGCATTCTCTTAACTAAATATATTATTTCATTTCATCCTTACAATAACTCTACTATTATACTCTTATTATTAGACACTTAATCCGATGGGGTAACTAAGTTACAGAATAGTCATTCACTTGCTAAAGTTAGTTAGTGAGAGGTTGAGCTGGAACAGAAATCCACACAGTCTAACGCCAGGGCGCAACCTCCTAACCAGCCCTTCGGCTGCCTCTAGAGTTTTAGGATTTAGAGATTTACAAATCACACACACAGCCCTCACTCAATATGTAGCAGGAAAACCACCAAGGGGCATTAAGTACTTCCTTAGAATTCTTTTAGCATAGCAGTTGTTTGGAGTTTGTTATGAGAATTTGAACTGAATTTATATATTTGTATTCAATTAGAGAACTATGTTAAAGAATTTTAAAGAAATCAGGAGCTTTGTGGGAAAAGTAAATGTGCACACATTTCTATATTTCACATTTATCATTGCATAGTAAATTGCATAATACACAACTGTATAAAAAGTTTAGAAGAGAATCTACCTTTTAAAGAAGGGAAAATGAGTTTGGCCTCACATAAATTGCCCTCATAAATTGAATAAATCAAATCAATCAATAATCAATAAAGTGGTACTAGAAAAACTCTATCAACCAGCAAGGATGAGAAACAAAAATGTCTGACATCTTTCAGGAGTTTTATGTGGGGCTCACACTTCTCTGACATAACTTGAAACCCCATTTTTTAAAAAATCTGTGGGAAATACTGTCTGCTTGTACAGACACACGGAGCTAAGAAATTAGCATTAAAACTACTGTAGGACAACTGCGACAACTGCAACCTTTAGGGCTGGACACAAAGCCCTGTGGGACACAGTCACATCTGAAATGCACACAGTCTGCAAAGGGTGACATCACAGTGAAAAGGGGCCAAACCACAGCAGGAAAGGAGCCGCCAGGAGGCAGAGGGAGCCACTGTAAAGCCAATGAATGATCATGTGATTCTACTCCCAAGTTTATATCTTGTATCTTTCTCCATGAAAATCCTACTTATCTTTTCAGGGAATTTTGTGATTTGTATATCACTGTTTCCTCTCATAGTAGTGTTAGGTGAGGACAATGCATTGAGTAAAACATTTCGATTAAAAGAGAAGAAAAAAGTCATTCCTGTATGATGTATTTTAGAAGACAATTTTGTTCTTGCATATTGGACTCACTTGATACACCTGGATTGAAGTCTTTGAAAAGAAAGTGACAGTAAACACCATACATGGATTATAAATCTTTTACAAAGTATTATGAAATAGTTATTCACTCCATTTTACAAGTGAGGAACCAAGCCTCAAAGTTTTTTTTAAAGATATTCTTTTTTTAAAAGATTTTATTTACTTATTTTTAGAGGGGAAGGAAGGGAGAGAGTGAGAAAAACATCAATGTGTGATTGCTTCTCACATGCCCCCTACTAGGGACCTGGCCTGCAACCCAGGCATGTGCCCTGACTGGGAATCGGACCGGGACCCTTTGTGCAGTCTGGCACTCAGTCCACCAAGCCACACCAGCCAGGGCACCAAGCGTCAAAGATTTTAAGTCTCTGTGACTTGATAGCCCTCAATAGCAATAAACTATTACTAAATAATTTTGAAATTTGAGAGCTATTAATAATTATATACCAGCATTATGCAAAATCCCTTTAACTTTTTACCGTTTTTCAACATTAGTACAAATTTAGGGCTGAGACATTGATAGATGTATGCTCTCAGAGAAAGCAAAATACTCCAATAATAATACTCAGTTTACTATGCTTTCCCTATGCTTCTTTGTCCAAGTTCCTGCTTTCTATTGAATTGATTTTGAAAGATATTTCTTATTCGCGATGTCTGATGTATTCTTTGAAAATTATATACTAAATTTCTATTGGACACAATTTAATGAGATTCTTTCTGTTAATCATGAAAAACTATTAAAATTTTCAAAAACACCAATTTAGCTCCTTAACATTCTCTACCCATCTACTGGATTATTATTCTCTTGTTTCACCCCACAACCAGTAAGATTTTTTTTAATAGTATGTTTACCAATTTCTTTCCTTATCATTGCTTCTCATTCCTTCCAAGTTCAATTTCCTTTTAAATGTAATACATCATTTAGTAGTTTTTCCAGTAAAGGTCAGCTAGTTCTGGACCACACAGACTTTTTATATGATAACACACTGTGTCCAGTAATTAAAACTCTAGATAAATAAGCTTTATACCTTTTCCAGAAGGTTGTTCTAATGGTAGTACATAGAATGCAGGAGAGGGGGAGAAAGAGTGAGTTCCTTCAGGTATAATTTAATAAAGTAATAATTGATAAACCGTTTTGTCACAAATAGGAGGGAAACTATGTGACAAAAATTTTAAAAACATCATTAAGTAAGTGGTTTATGACTTGGGATTGAAAAAGAGGTATAAAAAAACCCTAAGTCTTTAATTTGAATGATTGGTATAAAAATTGCAAACAGGAAGTAGGGGAAAGTTGGGAAGAGAGTCATTCTAATTTGGGGGAAGAAGATGATGAATTAGTTTTAAGTTGTATTTTATTGCTTATATGACATGCAGCTTATAATTTGTGAAGCTATGACCAGAAACTTGTTGGAGTCAGAGATGAAAAGTTTCATATTTATTCTCAGAAAGAGTAAAAGTTGGGGAAAAGGATGTGATAATGGTTTCGGTGTGCAGGGAAATGCAAGGTCTTAATGACAACTATTGATAATCGGTATT
Organism: Micronycteris hirsuta; assembly: GCA_004026765.1. Classification (NCBI taxonomy): domain Eukaryota; kingdom Metazoa; phylum Chordata; class Mammalia; order Chiroptera; family Phyllostomidae; genus Micronycteris; species Micronycteris hirsuta. The sequence continues at coordinate 69,020 of PVJI01008236.1, read as the reverse complement.
GTGATCAGCATCATCTCAGTCAGTTAGTCCCTTCAAAATTTTATAGGCTAGCAATTTTCTGGACAGTTGGGGGGCATTTCTTGGAAATTTTGTAAATGGCCAACATTTCTATATAAATATAAAAAGAGCAGGAAGTATCTTGAATACAGAATACACTGTAACTCCTTACTGCCAGCCGAACTGTCTCCTATCGATCTTAAGCAGCTCACATATGCGAATGATTTATTGTCCAAATGATCACCTGTAAATCAGCTGTTTGGAACTTGCAACACATTCTCCTGTAGAAACAATGTTGTAAATCATGGTTTATTTCACAAACTAGTGTAGAAAACCCTATCGAAACTGTAATCTAGCTCTACCTCTAAAATTAAAACATAGGTATAGAAAACAGATTATTCTTTCTTTTAAACACCAAAATATAATTAAGCACATGGGACAGACAAAATAATCTTCAGTAGATACAATAGTTTTTAAAAGTGTTTAATTAGAGATAATTCAACAAATGGAAAACATGCACTGAGTAAAATGGTCTTTGGATATACTTTTGAATGTTAGAAACTGATAAATATTAAATTTATTTCGGGAATGATGATGGAGGTGGATGCTAAAGATAATCCTTGAGCAATCTCAAAATCCTTGAAAATTTATTATACTTTCTGTTTATTTAATTTTATTTTACCACTTTCGTTTTTTCCTTGATATTAGTATAATGCCCACAACACAGAATTGGTTGATTTTACTCATTTATTTGCATTGTATTTGAAGTAAATGTTTTTAATTGAAAGCACCAAACTATTCTAAGTACCTGCCTCCCTTAATTCTTTGTGGATAAAATTTCATTTGATTCTCCATTGAATTCTTTTTTTGTATCCTACTTTGTTACAGTTTTCTTTTCTTTTTTTCTCCCTCAGTGGAAGATCCTTTCTAACTCATTAGTCTTTACCTTTCTGTCTTTTACATATTACTTTGTTTCACTTTGTGTCTCTGGCTAAACCTCCGTCTAACCAGAAGCCATCTCAGCTCAGGGTCCCAGGTCTTCACACTGATGTCACTGCCCCATTAATTGGCAGGTTTTCCCCCCTAAGAAACTCAGATTCCTGGTACTTCCCAGTCCCATATTTAAGTTCTGTTAGCCCAGAGGTATAAACTAAAGCATAGGACTTGAAGACATTATGGAGGCTCCAGTGGCCTGCTGCAAGGCATTGGTCATGGAACTCTATGGATTTTATCAACAATTACATCATATCTTTAAAACCAAAGACATGGGATGGGAATGGGAAGAAGGCCTCCAAATCAGATACCGTGGTCATCAAAGTGGTTCACCCCGTCTGCTGAGTCAAACAGCTAAACTTACAGGATGCTAACAGGACACCGGCAGGGTATACAGCACTGGGGCAAGGATGGTAAGTGCCTCCATAGCCACCCAGATGGGTAGACTGCCAGCCAGCTAAGCATGCATACTAATAAGGCATTGATCACACCTCCAGATCCATATAAGATTCATATTCACTCAAATGAATGTTGTTTATGTAAGCTTTTCAAAAAAATAGCTAATGATACTGGGATTCTCCCTTCTGAGTTATTAGACAAAATTAATAATTTTAATATATAATACCTATGATTTTTGACTATCTGTTAGTTAAGATGATTTATATTTTCATAAATAATGTATCATTACACTGTCTTCAGGCTAATTGAGTTAATTAGCATATTTGCACATGATAAATGGTAATCACAAGCCATTCCTACATGTAGATTAGACAGGAAAGCAGGGTTTTTAAAAAATAGGACATACACAAATTACCAGACAATTTTCATGATTGGGTATTTTTAAATTTATAAATGCACTCTTTTAAGAAATAGTTGCTAGAGAATAGATCATTTCTACAGACTTACACATAATAATTATTATTTAAAAAGACCCTAAGATAGTTTCCATATTTAATTGGGATCGTATATGAATTCTAAGCAGTAAAACAAGACCAAACAAACAAACAGAACCCTGGCTATATAATACAGCCAGCAGGACAGGGTGTGCTCGTGTTTGTTATAATCTCTGGGTAATAACAACTTGTTTTGAAGTGATTAGAGTTTTTTTGTTTGTTTTGTTCACAAATTCCAAGCATCAAGAATTGGGCTTGATGGAAAGGTACTCGTATATTTATTTACTAAATTAAATGGGTTTTTAAAGGAAAATATAAGGACGGGTTTGTGGTTTGTTTCTACAAACTGTTTATGTTTGCAAAAAAAAAAAAAAAAAAAAAAGCACTAGCTGTGTGTCAACTAATTTGTCCAAGGGAGCAAGGCAGAAGTCAAAATGTCTTATAGAAGCTGAGTTCAGAAGTCACACACTGTCATTTCCACAGTCACCTATTGGATATAGTGACAGTGCTATGCAATGTGAGAAGGGACTGTACAAAGATGTAAGATGTCTCAGGTCAGAACTCAGTAAGCACCAGATGGTGGAGAATAGAGGCCATTATGGGGGTTACTCACTACAGGGACACCCCGTTAACCACAACCAGCTTATCTTCATTGATGTAAATTCTAACAGTTCTTGTTTGCTCATATATATTCCATAGTTTGTCATTTCCAGCTGAAAATAATTCAGACCTGTAATTCTTGCATATTACTCTCAACACAATTAGGCACCAATCAACTTGTGCACCCTTATCTCGTCCTTCTCCAGCTACTGTCAGTGTATGTTCTGCATTGTAGTCCTGCTTCCACTCCCCGATGCTTGCTTCCTCGCTGATACCCTTTTTCCTATGTTTTCAGTCTCATTCTCTCACTGCATCACCGGATCAGGATGCAAATATCTTTTAAAATCCTATATCTATCTCATTTCTTGCTCCAGTTACCATCACTTTACTGGACTTCCTTTCACTGCAAAGCTTCTTGAAAAGTTGTTATTCTTGCTCTCACTTTTCCAATTTATGCTCACACTTCAACCAACTTGTATTCAACCCTGAAAACTCCACTGAATCTCTGCTTGTAAAGGAGACCAGTTTCTTCCCACCAAAGCTAATTAACACTTTTCGGTGCCCAGATTGTTAAGTTGTTCAGCAGTATTCAACATCTGTGGTCATCCCCATATAGAAATAATGTCTTCTTCTTTTCTTGGTATATGGGGTACCATACCTTCATGGTTTTCTTCTAACTTCTACATCTTTTCTTCTCTTATCCTTTTCCAATTCTGCTGTCTCTGTTCTACTTGTAAAAGGCTTCATTCCCTCAGGACAGATCCTTGCCTCCTTATGTTTCTCTTTGCATCTCCTTATGGTATCTTTTACTTTTGTATAGCTTCAAATGTCCACTGTTTTCTTCCTTGTCTCACATAAAACTGTCTAATGAATTGGATTTCTAATAAGTTTAGCATGCAAATTTACCTTTGATTTTGGTGCATGCTTTAAGTTCCCTTATTTTTATAATATGTTCATGTGTGTGACTTCTCTTCCTCAGAGTGCCTGTCAATACTTAGAGTGCGTGTTATTGTTATGTCACACAACAGTGACAGGGAATTATTTGATGCTTAATACTCATTGAGTTCAATTAATGCAGGACAAATACACACTGCAAAATAAATGCAGTCTCAATTCTAATCAATGGAATAAATTTACTTCTAAGTTGTTAATTAACCTTGTAATAATTTTCTCAAACAGAACTATCTAAAATTTTATCTTAAGAAAGCATATGTAACATTTTAAAGGGATAGAGTGTAATTTAATTAAATATGCATAAATAAGTGAAATATGGTTTCCCTAGACAGACGTCATTCATTTTTGTGTATGTCCTGTGTAATTATTGAGTTATATTTTTACTCATTTCTTCACCACAATGTCAACTGTAGAGATTGTAATTCAGATTGTACATGACTCTCTCTATATATACATATGTGTGTGTATATCTTAGATGTATACATATGTCTAATATGTATTACATTACATATCACATCATATAAATATATGATATAGTAGAAATATCATTTTTCAATCTTTCAACAGATTTTTGCTGAATACATAGGTCTGCAAAAGCAAACACATGCACAGACCCTTGCCCTCCAGATTAATTTCTCTTCATTCAGATTCACCTAAGAAAGGTCTTGACAACTTTCTTTATGTTCATGAACTCATATGAGTATTATCATCACAACAAATGCAGAGTTTTAGGATAAATGTAGGTCTCCGTAAATAGTTATTCTGCTTATAATTGCATCCATGCATAAGGAATAAATATATACAGCTACCTAGCTAGCTAGATAATACTGATAGAGAAATAAAATGCACACCAATCCCCTGCACACACACCTACACATTACTTTCAAATGCAAATACCATAGTTTAGAAGATTCTATACTAAAAAATATTAAAATTATGTTTTTCAACCTAATTTAACTAACTTTAGATATGACTTTGGGAATTGAATTAAATTGAATTATACATTTTTCTCTTAATTGGTAAGCAAGGAGATATTTCCTCTATGTGACTCTGAAAAGAAGCTATTGATTGGGTTTAATGTTTTGAATATAACATCTTTATTTTGCAGTAATTTCAGTAATTAGGAATATATCTAAGTGTTATTTTCACTGCCATGTATTAAACAGAAAGATAAAAGTTTAATACCTGTTATCTTTTCTTGTTGCCATAGATGTTTCTGTTGCTTGTGTATTCATTATATGTGTGTGTTTGAAAACCAGTAATTTTTACACATTATGTTCCATAAACTCTGTTGATAAGAATTAGTATTTGAACCTTGGTGTTCTGATACATTCTGGTTCTAAGCACTGACATTATAATACCAACTTTGGAGATGTGTAAAGAAACTCACTAAATTAAATAGGGAATAATAAGTAATACCTAATTCAACTGAGGTCGTTGTAGGACAAGGCAAGCAATCTTAAAAGAGGACATTTTTAATTGTTGGTTAGAGACCACAGTGAAATAAGTACAAGGCATCACAGATATTGAAGTCCTATAATTACTGTGTCCCTGGTTAATTACTTTGGAGTTAGCAAATCTTCAAAAGCTTTACACACCGAAGAGTGTAAAAAAGAAACACATGATATTGTTGCAAATTTGATAAATACAGCAGTGATTAATTGATGTTCTGGTTAAAATATCCTGTATATACCGAATTACTATCATTAAAAATATCATTTATTATTTTTTTCACTGGTAAGTTTCAGTTTGTAGTGGTCCATAAAGAATATTTGATAATTCATCATATCCCTCTCTAGTCTTCAAAGGCAGACTGTTATTGCATTTGTTTTATTAGTACTAAATTAAAACCCTTAACTTGAGAGATACATTGAAACTTTGGCTTAGGTACAGGAATTTCAAAGACCAGAGCCAAAGTTCTATGTTTGTGCCAGTAAGATGGATTTTAGGAGCACATGACTGTAGCAAACTGCCTTTGATGATGTAACAAAAAAATAATTAAAGCACAACCAAGAACAGTGAATAATTCCGGTAATGAACAGAATTATCTGGAAGACTGATAAAGATTCTGGTGCATAAAAATGGCATTTCTTTCTGGAAAAAATTTTGAAAAGAAAGTATCTATTTCTTTAAACTCTAAAAGAAATCTTACTGCTTGTGTTTGGGCCCTGTCTCGTTTATATTCTTTCCTAACTTCACATTGGCACTAATAATATCCAGTGAAATTGACTATAGAGCCCTTAGTGAGATGCTGTTATACAACAATTTTGAAATTTTATGATCAATAAAGTATTTTTTACAGAACACAATAATCAATGCATGAGAAATAAATTTCAAAGAAAACAACAATAAATGTTTTAGCAAGGTAAATATATTTTAAATGTTATTAATGCAATATGCAGAAAACAAACATAGCAATGCATGGACTAAAACTAAAACCAGAAGATTTTCAATTTTTTGGAGAAGCCATGAAAGTAAAAACCTGAAGGCTTATGAGACAGCATGCTAGAGAGAACTGGAGAATGACAAAGATAATTATGACCCTATAATATTTGTGCATAGAGTGAAAATTACTTTCTGGCTCCAGAGATACAGATTTACAGTGAAATTTAACAAATGAGAATTGCATTTTTATACCTGATGATGATATGTAGAATTCTCCTGGTCTATGGTTTATGGGAACAATGTAAAATAATTACTAGATCATATTACCCTCTAAGCCAGATTTTACTTTCTGTCTAGAATACTTTCTTGAAGTTTATTTGCCTGAGTTTTTATTTTTCCTTCAGTGTGGGAAGTTATAAGGTTTCACTAATTGGGCTGGAAATTTCTTTGAGAAATGCAAAGTATGCAATAATGATAGCATTTTCATTCTTCATTATTGTGCTTCAAGTATGCCCCCAGGAAAGCTAGTTTGCGTTTGCACTCTCTCTCCCTGTGTCTCTCTTTAGAGCTCGTCCCTCATTAATCAGGCTCGGCTCCCGCGCAGTGATTGTAACTGACCGACTCCTAAGTGGTGAAGCTCCCCATGAGCTGACTGCTCCTTTGCTTTGCTCACTCTGTAGGCAGGGCTGCCTGGGTTACGCTGTCGCGAAGTTGCCCCTTAAAATGAAAAGACTGAGTTTCAACAACAGCAAAAAAAGTGCTTATTCTGAATGGAGAAGTTTTGTGAAGCCTACTAATTGCTCTATGATATTTAGCCAAATCTGGCTTTGAAGATTTTACAAGGTTGTCATTGTTTCATTATTCTAACAAAGCACAGACAGATCTAGTGTTGTACACTCTCACCATTTCATAGTAAAATGCAATTTATTTAGTAAGTTTTACTCTAAATCTGTTTTGGGGGAACAGAAATCTACTATTACTTCATTAACAAATATCATCATAATCACTTCTACTGTATTTAAGGTAATTTATTTAATTCAAATAATCATAATTTATGGACAATAGTCTTTAAAGTTAATATATGAAAATGACTAAAACAAATAAACACCCTACAATGGAGAACTTTTTGCAAATGATGATGCTTAAATTTAAACTAAATGCATTTAGCCATGAGTCACCCTTTCTGCAAGAAGTGGAGTACAGGTGGCCCTTGAGTGTCTAGGGAAGAATCTGAGTATCAAGGGATCCCAATGGTCGGTCGTCATGCGTGTGAAGAGATGCGACAACCAACCCTGCTGCCAGTGGTGAAGCGAGGAGAAGTTAAGGGATTGAGGTCCTGGGAGGAAGGTTGTGTGTTCCCTCCCAACATGATGTCCAGAGCCTAACCATTCACAAAGCTGAAAAGAGACTGTAATTGCCAGCTTTGTATCGCCCTGGAGCACATCTTTCTGCCCTTCTTGAGGACCAGATACAGCAGGGTGTCTGATTTCATTCAGCATAAAGATGGCTATTCTAACAGTGAACACAATTTGATATAGGAACAGGCTGACAAGTTAACAAGAATGAAATGAGAAAATTAAATCATATAGATCATTTATGTGGGGCATTAATCTAACAGATTATGTATAAAAATATGAATGAAATTCATCTTAGAAGAGACTGATCTAACATGGACAGCTAAAATAAAAGAGACAAAAGAAAAATAATTTGTTTGGAACATAAATCAAATTAAGCGAATTGAAGCAAAAGTTTGGAAATCTAGCTCACATTTCTGAAATTATGCCAATTGTTTCCTAATGGAATCTTAACTAATTTCAACTCAAAATTAAACAGAGAGAGAGGTTACTGACTGCCCTACACAGAAACATACATTATCATGAGATTTTCTTTATATGGGACATTTCAAAAGTCAGAGCCAAAGTCATTTCAGTGCTACAATTAAATTATTAAAATGTGTTCATTGCTCTTGTGAAATAATTCACTGTTACCTGCCTTTATATTCAGAAACTCCTGCCATTGTGTTTGATGTTAAGTGTTGACATTTGCTTTTAAAATCTCATTATTTCTGCCCTGGTTGGTGTGGCTCAGTAGATTCAGCACCAGCCTGCAAGCTCTAATGCGGTCAGTCTGATTCCCAGTCAGGGCACACACCTGGGTTGTAGGCCAGGTCCCAGATGGGGGCGTGTGGGAGACAACCGATCGATTAATGTTCCCCTCTCTCTCTCACAAGGTTTCTCTGCCTCTCTTCCTCCCTTCCCCACTCTCTAAAAAGAAACAAGTAAAAACTTAAGAAAAAACAGACTGTGGATTCAAATTCTGAAAAAAAATTAAAAAATCTCATTAGTTCTTGTTCTTTAAGTCTTGAAATGGCCTTTGTCCAAAAGTGATAAAATTCTGAGCTGAGTTGGCCTGGCAACAGGGACCACCAACCAGATTCATGCCAGGTACCGGAGAAGTCTCGCCTGTTGCTGACAAAAGGGGGCTCTGTAAAATTGAATGTCGAGGGGTTCAAAGAAATACAATAAAAAGAGCATTGCAACAAAGGAGAAAAGGATAGGATTGGAAAAGGGTGACCACTTTCAAAAAGCATCTTAATGGTGTCTGTGAATTATTTCTGCATTAGTCTTTTTAAATATTATAATTGTACATTTAATCACATCATTAAAAAATCCATGTCTTTTGTCTGTGGTTTTCTGAGACAGTGGTGACCTGCCCTGAAACAGCTATTGAATGACAATCTGAAGTCGACACCAGTCCTTTTTATTAAAAAATCTTAAAAAAACAGTCTTACTCTTAGCCCTAATAATAAAGTTTGGGCAGTTTATTTGGATTTCACCTCAGTTTGGTCTTTACATGTTAGTCATGATTTCTCTCTTTCCTCTTCCTTTATCAGTAGTGGCCAGCTGTGTGAAAAAAGAGAATGGCTTAAAAAATTTTTTTACTTTTTCATTTTTAGACAGAGGGGAAGAGAAGAAGAAAGAGAGGAAGAGAAATACAAGTGTGTGGTTGCCTCTCGAGCACCCTGTTACTGGGGACCTGGCCCACAACCCAGGCATGTGCCCTGACTGGGAATTGAACTGGTGAACCTTTGGTTTGCAGCCGACCCTCAATTCATTGAGCTACACCAGTCAGAGCCAAAAGAGAATGGCTTTTAGTGACTTCCAAGAAATAGTAGATTTGATTGGGTTATGGTAGATTTACATATGTGTACACATATATACATAGTATAGTAAGAGATATACATACAAATATATGTAGGTATACACAGCATGATGTGTATATATGTACATGCAGATGTATACAAAAATATCTACACATATTTTTTTTTTCCACTGGAGTCTGGCAAGTGTGGAATTGGAAAGGACAAATGGATTTAATGTGGAGACCTCTGTGGTCCAGGGAATTGTGGATTAGGATGACTGCAGAGTAACTATTTGTCCTCAGAGTCTCCTTTGAGCCACAAGCTACCAGCACATTTATTAGTCTCCACCTCACCACCACCAAATCCCAGGGCATTAATCTGATCTTGGAAAATGAAGATTGATGTTTTTTCCTAATTTTTATTTTTCTCTATCCCTCTCCCAAAGCATCTCACTGAAAAAAAAAAAGTGGGCTGTACTGCTTAAACAATTATGATTTTTATTATAGAAATATATGTTTAATTTGCTAGAGATTTTATTAAGCACTATTTGTTATGAATATATACTGGTAAAATGTCACTATTTTTTATATCAGATATCATGCTGGAGGCTTTAAACAGTTGATTTCCAGTCTTCATAAAATACTGCCAGGTAAATGCAATAGTTTTCATTCCACAGATGTGGAAAATGAGGTTCATAGTGGTTAAAAACATGCCCAATTAGTAGAGACGTGAGTTATTTCCATTAGGCTCCATTGAGCTCAAATTAAAGTAATTATAGATGAGTCAAGTTTGAAAATAGTGAGAGATTTTAGCTCATTAATCACTTACCATATAGTTGAAGGAATGGGAAATACTCGCAAACAGCAGCTGTCTTCCTGTCTGAGTCCCACAGAAGACATCACTAATTGGTCACAACATTTAGTCCTGCGCAGGCCTCACACAGTTGTGGTTTTCAGTCTCTAATAAATGAAGGAACTCTGGCATCTCAAATCTAAGGCTTTACATCCTTGCTATTTTCTCTAACATATTCTAAACTTTTCTATTCCCTCTTTTCAGTTATACTCACCTATAGTCAACACATACAGACATACATGTGTATTTGCAGTTTCTAATGAATGAGATTATGAGGAATGTCTATGGTTGACTTCTAGATCAGTGTATTGGATTTGCCTAATTTTTACCAGATATGTTTGCTCTTAAATATGGTCTTATCACTTAGTTTCCTTGTGTTATACTTTAGTATTTCTATTTTTAATCCTTGGAACAAGAACATGAATGAGTAAAGAAATGAGTACTTATTCCTTTCACATAATATTCTTGTGCTCAGTAAACTTCTTACCATTTGCTGCTGAGTAACTGACTGCTCGTGGCATGTGGGTCTCGGTGCTGTTGCCAGGAGCTTTCAGGGCCATGCATGGCTCTTTTATGATACTAAACCTTAATGAGCGTGAATCTCAAATTCCTATATATGTAGTAAATTGAAAGACTAAACCAAATTGAACTTTCATCTTTTAGTTCTTACCATGGTATTTTAGCAGTTAAAATGCCCAGATAATAAATTGTAGCGTGAGTGTCACTCTAAACACTAGAAAAACGTGTGTCTTTCCTTAATATTTTTAAAGAAAGTATTACATCTGGCTTAGCAAGGACTCACTCCTGCTCTGCAGACGGCCACCTGTAAGGGCGGCTCTCCGACCCCAGGCACTGGGCAGCAGCATGGGCATTTTCAGACAGTCTGGCTTCGGCCTCTGCTCCACTACATTCTTGCTGTGTGTTCTCAGCTTTGAGTTTCCTCACTACTGACTGAGCTTCAATTTTTTAAATTTCTAAAATGGATTAATAATAGGTAATTTCAGTTTGTTATTAGCATTAAACAGACTCTGTCTAAGATCCCAGAATAATTACAAGTATTACTATGTAAATATTATTATAACTTATACACAGTATACATCATGAAAGCTGAAAATAGGTTCTTTTATAATTTATTGTGCATCTTCAACATAGGACATACTATACGAGGCATCTTTGATGGAGGAACACAGAGAAATAAGACATGGAATTTCCCAAGAAGAAATGCATTCCAATAAGATACATATACATACTACATACAGGGGTGGGCAAAAGGAGGTTTACTCTGCCATTATGACATTCTTTTGAGTCAATGAAGCTACTCTAATAATCATAGCCTGTGTGTTTTTTTCATACAAACAACTGTGAACCTACTTTTGCCTAGCCCTGTATAATGTATGCACATATACAAGCAGACCACATATCCAATTGCATGAAATACTTTTCTGAACCAGAAGCACAAGGTGGTATGGACACTGAACCTCTTTCTCATCACCTGTCCAGAATCTCTGACCAGTGTCCACTGTTCTAGGTCAATGTCCCCACCTTGTGGAGACAACGAAGAACAGTTTGACCCAATACTACTTTCCCTTACCACTTTCATGTCTTCTTGCAGTGGGGAGAGAGGCCGTGGAAGATGAAGGGCTGGTGGTTAGGAGGTGAGGGGATGGTCTCTAAAGGTTTTACCCAGCTTTTACTACTTGTTCCATAATTGGTTAATTTCAGCAAAGGTGTTCTTTCTTTATGAAGAATAAGCCTGTGCTTATTTACTTTCTCTTTTCCCTTTTTTCTAACTTCCGCCTAGGCAGTGCTGAAAAATCAACCAAAACATTTCTGTATCTAAATTGCGCTAATTCTAAATTATTTAACTCTGAAGTTATAGTCTCTGGACACTTCCATTTGTCACTTTATTTCTCAAATTACTCAGCATTATTTTCTATCTCATGGTGACCCCAAGTCCCCCTTCTTCTCCTACTCTGCCTCTCTTCTCCCTTTGATCGCCACCACCATTCCCATCATAAGAATGGCTGAATGCCTCCCGTATGCCAGGTGAGCTTCCAAATCCTTTATAAATATTATCTTTTTTATCATAACCCTGTGTATCAGATGCTGCAGGTGCACACACTGCGCAATCTATAAGTTAAAAATTTAAAAAGCTCTGAAGAGTGAAAAAACTTTAAGCATCAAAACCTGGCACAAATGGACATGAGACTTTTTGTAGTCTTTATTTATTACCTTAAACCAAAATAGTCATATATTTTACTGCAGAAGTATCTATATATTTTGTTATGTAATTGATAATACAAATTCACTGGGTATGCACTTAAAATATGATGTGTGTACTCCAATATCTTTCTAAAATTTGAAAAATTCTGAATTAAAAAATGCATTTGATTATAAAGGTTTGAAGTAAAGTACTGTGAATGAATATTGCTGTCATCTCCATTTTTACAGCTAAGAAATAAAGGCCAAATAAATTGTGACTTACAATATTAAGTGAAGTAACTGAGATTCAGACAGAATCACTCTGCGTCCAGAACCTGGGCTGCAAGCACAGTGGCTTCTGATAGCTGCTGTAGGCCTCGGTGTTCTCAGCTCTGCCCTATACATCTCACTTCCATATTTTCAACAGTCTTTGCATGACTTCTAGTTCTTGATTTTGGCCTACTGAGAAAGCCATGTAATTTATATTGATCACGTCTATTATGAGCTTATGATATACCATTTCAACTAGATCATTAATGAAGCCCCTCAGCCTCCCATTCATTCTCTTAGGGGAGGTAGAAGAGGATACGGGGGGATAAACAGTGACGGAAGCAGACTTGACTTGACCTGGGGTGGTGAACACACAATGCAGTTCACAGATGATGTGTTATAGAATTGTATACCTGAATCCTATATAATTGTACTAACCAATGTCACCCCAATAAATTCAATTAAAAATAATAAAAGCCATGTTTACTCCCAAGAACTTTAGCCCTTGCTCCCAAATTTTACACCTTCTTGGTGGCCCCTACCAGATCCCAGCTAACCGTACCTCGTGTCCATTTTATCCCTTTATAAATCTGAGATTAAGTCCTATGAATTCATTCTGCCCGGTGTCTTCAGGTCTTTCTGCTAAAGATCTGACCTTTCCAAAGCAGATCTGATCAAGATACTCCCTAACCTAACAATTGTCAGTGGCTTCTAATTGGCTATGGGAATGAGTCTTAAAACCTCGAAAGGGAATGAAGGACACTTTGCATAATGTGGACTTGGTCTGTATGTGTAGTCTTGACTCCTCACTCCTTAACTCAGCTTTGATATTCTAACCACATCACACATTCAAGGCTTCCAAAATATTAAAACACTCTCATAACCACAGGGCCTTTAATCATGTGGGGGGTTTTGTTTGTTTGTTTGTTTTTTGCTTAGAATGTCCTAATTTACTTGATGTACTTGGTGATATCCTGTTCAGTTTTTAAAGCCTTATTCAAATGCTACACCATTTATTGTACCTTCCCAATTTCACATAGGCCCTTCATTTCATTGCTACCTCACTAAAGTACTATATATTTTGTCTGTAATATAATGGAATTTGCTCCCACTCAAATTTCATAGTTACATGGTATTTATTTGTGAGCTCCATAAATCACGACTTCTTATTTTCCTTTTTGACAACCAGCTTAATTGATGGATGCAAAAGACACCTAATACTAACTAATTTAAATTAAAATGCAACATTCATGTGACTCACATCTATTCAGGTTTCATTACTTGTCTTCACCTGCATTAGGGAATATTAAAATGTAGTGAGCAGTTAAACATGCCTGCTTTGAGTTTATGCAAAATAATCTTCATGTTAAGTTTTTTTCTGTTATTAGAACATATCATCTGCAAGTAGAAGGATATCTTAGACTTGATGCTCTGAATAAGAGTAAGGAACTATAAAGTAAATAAACTCATTTTAACATGTTGAGGTTCTAATGTTTAATTAATAAACCATTAAAACAATTAAAACCATTGTTTATCGTACTTTCTATCATATATGAATTGATGGCTAGACTTACCTCTTTTGTTATCAACTTATTTGTCCTGCTAGCATTGTCTTTTAATATTTATGGTCATATATTAGGTTTGCGATCCTTTTTTAATGTATCTTTTTATTTCATTTATATATTTGAGCATAAAGTTTGGATATGTTTTAGTTGTGTGTTAAATACCAAACAATATTTCTGTTTTGATAAATCCAATGATTTTTTTCAAGCAAGAAAATCCTCCCATTCTTTATACATAAATAATATACAAAGTCTGTCTGGAAACAGTCCAGCCACTATTAATATGATGAGAATGGTTTGTGCGACATTGATGTAACCATGTAACATAGCAGCCAAGGAGAGTGGACTGGAATGTGCATGCATGAACAATGACGACTTCACTGTACTACTCAGTGGGGGTGGTAGATGCTGTTGAGTGAGCATGTGTACTGTGTGGCCCTTGTATTCAAAATAACTGAGTGAGTAGAGCAACAAATCTGCATCAAATTTTATGTTAAGCTTGAACATTCCTCTGTGGAAACTATTTTGATGATTCAGAAGGCCGCAGCTATGGGCAACTGGTGATTGGCAGCTTCATCACAATAACACATTCGCTCATGAATCACTTCTCATATAGAGTTTTTTGGTAAAACATCAAACCACCCAGGTGACTCAGCCCCTCTATAGCCAAAATTTGGTGCCCTACAATGTCTGGCTTTTCCCAAAATGAAACTCGCCTTTGAAAGGGAAGAGATTTCAGAGAGTTGATGAGATTCAGGAAAATACAACATTGTAGCTGATGGTGACTGGGAGAACTGTGTGAAGTCCCAAGGTGCCTACTTTGAAGGGGACTGAGGCGTCACTGTCCTATGTACAGTGTTTCTTGTATTTTGTATCTTCTTCAGTAAATGTCTCTATTTTTCATATTACATGGCTGGGTACTTTCTGGACCCGCCTCATACACTTCTTGGACTTGTAGCACCTTTATACATTTTATTTTGTGTCTACCATAAGATAGAATTGATTTTCAGAGGACTTTGTATTGAACATATTATATGTAATACTCTATTGAAACCTTTTTATTTATATTTTATAAACAATGTACACCAGTGTCCCTTTTGTAAGAAAAGAAATTGTACAAGGATCTTAGCTTAAATATGATATTCATTGGTGCTTGTTTGGTTTTTGACTCACATATATTTGTTTTATTTTCTCCCTCATTATTCCCCACTCCTAGAGGAAAATAGTGAGCTGAATTATGTCTAATAATATGGCCATAAAATGCTGTTCTTCTTTTTGCATCGAATTGTTATCAACCCTCATGAACAGCAATGTGCCAAGGGACAGATACAATCATTCATGGCTGACATTTTGCTCCAGACCTTCCTGCCTACTCTTATTATTCTTCCTGTCAGATGCTTCCTAAGGACTTTTCATTTTTATTTTTTTTTTCAACATTGTTCTTCTATGTTCAATCATATGAATGTCTTTCTCCTTCAGGAACCAAATGTAGTGTGAAAGACAGTAGAGACCAGCCATCACCACTAAGTAGGAAATCACCTTGAATATCATAGATTGAGAATTTTAATTGGGTTAGTGAGCCTTTTCTATAGAGTATAGTAAAGACCTTGCAAGACTCATTCTGAGTGTAACTGTCACTGGCTCCACAGCTTATTCCTTATTAGAGCTACTTCTTCTTTTTTGTATTGCCTAAGATTTAGAACAATTACAGTATGTCTCAGAAAGTCATCTATATGAGTGTAGTAACTCAGTATTTACAGAACATACATTTTAGTGAGTTTTTAAATGTTTACAACAAGTTATGCAATTTAAACTCATTAAAATTAGTTTTTACCTATATCAAAGGAATAATTGGAAATCTTGCCAAAAGTTTTATAGGGCAACTTTGAGCCACTTTTCAGCCAATTCTAACAATTCCATGCAACTTCTTAATTCACCAACTTGAAATTCGATATGCATTCATTGAGTAAACTAATGCTTTTTTTGTGCCCACTCTATGCCAAGCTCTATTTCAGGCATGTGACATTCAGGGCTGAGTAAGATAGAGAAAGCTCTTGTCCTCATGGACTTTAAATCATGGTGGGAAGACAAACAATGAACAATTATTGAAATAATTGAAACACAAGGCGAATATAGAAAATTAGAAGTACAATTACTATAAACACTAAAGTATGATGATACGATGTGCATGAGAATGGAACCCACCCTGGAGGTCCTGGGCTGGCTTCTCCAAGGTGATTGTCAAAGAGAAAAAGATAATCACTAAATATTGCAATCCTGTAATTTCAGTCGTTGCATTTGTGATATGGTCTTGTCTTTCTTCCCCAGATTCCCACTATCCCAAGCTTCTGTAAATAGTTTGAAAAAGAAATTGAAATACTTTGGATGCTTTATAATAAGTATATTTTCAGATTACAATCATTATACAATGTACACATTTAGTATCAGTTAAATAATGCACTTTTATTTTCTGTTCATATAAATATGTATATGCAGATGTACACATTTCATTTGCACTGTGTTAAGTCCTATTCAGATTTTACCCAGCATTATATTATGTTTAATCTTTTCGGAGAGACAAATATTCATCAAGTCATCACACTAGTGAAGACTATATACTTGCAAGTGTGATAAGTGCTATAAAAGAGAAGGGCATAGTGCTCTCAGAGTCTGTATGAGGTAGTGATGATTCCACAGAAATGTGAGTGGGGATTAACTAGACAAAAAAAGGGGAAATAAAAGAAGTATTTCTTATAAATGTGCTGAGATGGGAAGGAGTTTGGGCCATCAGAAGGCTGAAAAGGAGTATGTGCAGATGGAGCAGGAGGAATGAAGAGCTACCTGGGAGAAGTGAGGTTGAGCAGAGGGCCTCTGAGTCCCTTTGCCATGAGATTGTGTGGTCTGCTAATTGAGAAGTAACTGCCTTCTGTCATAATATGGAATTGATTTTATAAGATCCCTTGATAGAACCAATTACTTTGTAATAGCATGTCCATGATACTGCTTATTGAACATACACAGTGCTTATTCAGACATGGTTGACTCTACCGATACAGTAGATGTGTCCACGCAACAGTTACCCTAGAAGATCATGATCTAGCAACTCATGCTTTTTTTGTATAAACCACATCTTAAAGACCTATTTTGAAGATGGTAGAATGGTCACAGATCAGATATGCTGTGGCATCCGATGTTCAGAACCAACAGCTTATAATCATTGACTTTAGGCCATTGTAGTAGGAAAATTCTTGAACTCTACTAGTTATATTTGAAGACCTAAAGACAGCTGTCAGATATTGCTTTACTAAACATGGAAGAAAATGTGATATGGCAAAACTCATGTGTGCGTACATAGACAGACAGACAGATAGATAGATAAATAAGCTGAGTTTATAAGAATGAAAGAGAAACTAAACTTTCTACTAGAATGAAAATGAGTTTATGATTCTGTTGGGAACTCTGGAGAAAAAGCTGATCTAATAAAAATGAATGTGATTATAAGAAATTAATTATACAACTTCAGTTTCATGCATCTCTAATTTTTGCATTAAACTGTCTACTTTACCTAAGAGGCCCTTATTGGTTGCCTAGGTTTTTAAAGAAAATTGCTAAGAAATAAATATTTTGGATTTAAAGAAACATTATTCTAGCAAAAAACATGAAGATATTCTGTTTACAATGATTTTATGAAATATCGATCTAAAACATGACCAATCTACCCAAAGAATATATTGATCTAGCCCTCAAAATTATTCTCTCAGGGCAGAAATCTTTCTGCAAAAACAGGAAGTACTGACTGAGAGATCTTACTCCAAGTGTGTTAGCTATGTGCAAGATCTTTCTGGGGTAGAGATTTTTATAACAATTAAAAATAGCCTACATTTAATTCCTTTTGAAAATTCAAAATAACAAAAACATATATAAACTATAAATATTTTAATATATTTTCAGTTTTAAAAAATATCTAGTTTTTTAAGTACTTAATATTTTAGGTGATTTAAAGAATCATATACATTGATCTACTAGATTCAGGTATTCTAAATCCTAGCCACTCCTCCACATTTGTTAAAAAATATTTTATTACAACTGTGGAAGCTTTTAATGGAAGTTAAATTATACATGTGGCTTCAAATATTCAGTGTTTTAGTCTTGTTTGGAGGGAGAAGACAAAATTAGGCTACTATGATAGTGACATTAGGCCAAACATTTTAAATTATTTTTGGTGTTGTTTTAGTTCAAAATTTATGTCTGTACAGTTCAAAATTATTTCTGCTCTCTCTGAGCAGAGAGCCGAGAACTGAGTAGAAATCTGGGCTCTCTGCTCAGCCTTTGCCATTGGGAGTGAGTGGTCAGACTGTAATTTTTCTATGGTGCTTGGCTGTTGTAGAACAATTATTACCGAAATGGTTTCTTTCTTGCTAGACTTCCCTTCTCCTGGCGCTTTGGCTGGGGACAGCAGGGCATGCCTGTTGAATTTCCATGTTGACAGATTATCATGTCCATTTTTGGATATATAACACAAAAAGAAAATATACAAAACTCACCACTTCTATTCTTTGAGTCTTGAAGTCCCTAGCTAGTCTGCTTTCTCTCTACTCTTCCAGAATCTCTTATGTTTACATAAAACTAAATATAATATCCAGGGGTTTTAGATATTATTATCAGAAGGAACATGGAAAATAAGTCCACTTACATCTTCCCAGAATAAAATATAGTGACTTAATACATATGGCAATGTTGGAGGAATATAGACCAAAGACTGATATGGAAATTCTAGACACAGACTCAAAATACGATTAAGAAGAGTTGGAGGAAAGAGTTGCTGATCAATTGGTTTTGGAAAAATTGCCTAATAATTTGAGGAAAAGTTATATATTCACCTTAAACATATGATACTGAAATTCCAAGTGGCTGTACAGTTCCTTATTAATGCGTATCTACAATTGAAGTGGCTCACCCTTTTCAGTATTTCTTATTGTTGTTCTTACATGACCCAAAAGGGAAAGAGTGAAATAAAGTTTGAAGACAAACACACTGTCAAACCAAATAAGCAACATATGAAATAAGAGGGTTAATATGCATAATAAAAGGGAAATCAATTAAAAGTTGTATGAATAGTTAAATTATAAGAAAAATATTCTTTTCAAATTTTATTATTTAAATGTTATTATATTAATGCCTATCTTAAATTATTATTAGGGTGGTTATCACTTTTTATTTGTGTATTGCCTTGGGTTCTTGAATTGACTATCTACACGAATACAGGAGATATTTGTAGGCAGTAGCAAAGATATGAATTTCAGTTAAGAGATTTTTCTTTCTCAGTTCAGAAAGAATTGAAATCAGAATACTAAGTAAATAAATTAAAGCACCAATGTATGTGGAACAAATACTTGGGGATAGATATCTAACCACTTTTTAAAAAGTTGCTCTGTTTTATATTTCTGTAGTAATTTCACAATGATTTACTTCTATGGTTCTCTCCTATTGGATTATTACCATCACAAGGGAGGCACCCTTTCTTCTCACCATTTGTTCCAGGTATGTAACATAATATGTGGGACTGTGTGAGCTTCAAATGTTTGCTAAATAAGTAAATGAGTGGACTGATAAGTCAATAAATAAATAAATTTCCATTGCACATTTGGATGAATGCTTTTGATAATTATGGGGATAAGATTTGATATGTTACATACAAAATGGAACATAGAAAAATGTTTAGAATTACAAGGTCTGTACATAAAGTATCAAGCCATGTAATATGAAAAATAGAGACATTTATCGAAGAAGACACAAGATACAAGAAACACTGTACATAGGACAGTGATGCCTCAGTTTCCTCCAAAGTAGGCATCTCCAGACCTCACACAGTTCTCCCAGTCACCATCAGGTACAATGTTGTATTCTCCTGAATCTCATCGATGGTCTGAAATCTCTTCCCTTTCAAAGGTGATTTTAGTTTTGGGAAAAGCCAGAAGTTTCAGGGCATTAAATCTGGTCTGTAGAGGAGCTGAATCACCTCGATGATTTGATGTTTCACCAAAAAACTCTGTATGAGACGTGCTGCATGAGTGGGCGCATTATTGTGATGAAGCTGCCAATCAGCAGCTACCCAAAGCTGTGGCCTCCTGAATCATCCAAATAGTTTCCCCAGAGGAATGTTTAAGCTTAACATAAAATTTGATGCATATGTGTTGCTTTACTCACTCAGTCATTTTGAATGCAAGCACACAGTACACATGTTCACTCAGTGGAATCTACCACCCCCACTGACTAGTACAGTGAAGTCATCATTGTTCACACGTGTGCATTCCAGTCTACTCTCCTTGGTCGTTAGGTTACATCAATGTTGTGCAAGCTGTTCTCATTATATTAACAATGGTTAAACTTTTTCTGGATGGACTCATATATTCTACAATAACACATCATCAGGTTGATCAGTGGTTGGTTTACAAAACAATTCACTCTTTTTTTCTTTTTCTACCACTTACAATGACAATGAATGTGAGGGCAGTCAGGAGCATGGGTGAAAAAGGTAAAGGGATTACGAAGTACAAATTGGTAGTTACAGAATAGTCATGGGGATGTAAAATAACTGTAGGAAATGGAGTAGCCAAAGAACATATATGCATGACCTATGGACATGGACAACTGGGTGGGGATTGCCTGAGGGCATGGGGGCACTGGGTGGACAGGGACAAAGGGGGGAAATTGGGAAAACTGTAAAAGCATAAACAATAAAATATAATAAAGATGACAATGAATGTGTTATTCAAATATCTTTTTATTGAAAAGCCAGTTGTAAGATCTAAGAAATGGCTCTGATTTAGAGGGGTTTTCAGGATCATGTATAAGGGACACATGAGCAACACCAAAGGGGGCGAGGATCAAGGGTGGGAAGTGGGGATGGCCAGGGTGGGGGGAGTGGTGGTAGCAGGGAATGGAAATGACTCTACTTGAATAACAATAAAACATTAATTTAAAAAATCTAAAACCAAAAAAATTTAAAAAGTTATTTGAAAAAAAAGAAATGGTTCTCATTTAGTTGAATAAAGTGATCACACAAACTTCTTTGATGATTTTTGGTGAAAACCCTCTGAGGCTTGGCATAGCTGATGAGTGGCTCCCAAAACCACGGAAACAAATTAAAAGGAGAAATTAGCAGAGCGAATTAAGCTTGTAAATTGAGACAGACTTTATCAATACCCATGCCCGTTGTATAGCTTTGTGTCAGACAGACCCCTTCTACTTTAATCTTTAATTAAAACTCATCATGCCCAACCCGGCTGGTGTAGCTCAGTGGATTGAGCGTGGGCTGGGAACCAGAGGGTCCCGGTTGATTCCCAGTCAGGGCACATGCCTGGGTTGCAGGCCAGGACCCGTGAGGGCCATGTGAGAGGCAACCATACATTGCTCTTTCTCCCTCCCTTCTCCTCTCTCTGAAAAATAAATAAATAAAATCTTTAAAAAAAGAATAAATCAAATAAAAATAAAAGACTATCTTCCAAAAAAAAAAAAAAAAAACTCATCATGCCCTTGATTCGAGATCACTGAGACATCACTGAGAGTCAGTCAACCACTACCTTGAAAAAGCTTCCTTTCTTTAGTCATCAGAAAGATGTGAAACTCTATTACTTACGTGTGAATTTTCCATCCTCTTAATACAGAAGTTACTAGAGTCTCTGGATGTAAAGATTTGTTGTTGTTTTGGAATGGATGTTGAAAGATCTTAGTTCTCTTGCAAAGTTAATTTTAGATGAACTGATGCCGAGTTCCACTTTCTCTTTGTAAACACGCACGGAAGCACCACTTTATTGATCTGTGTCTCCCTCACCGGAACAAGAGTATGCATCTTTATTAACATCAGTTCCCTAAAAACGTGAAACTGGGAATGCTAACTCCTTTAGTTTTCTTTTCCAAGCATTTCTTTCTTTAGCTTTTTTTAAAAAAAACTCTGTAAATTATGTATTTCAGAGCTCTGTGCTATGAATCCGTTACCATATCCTTTCTTGATTTTTCTAGCTGCTATTACACTAAATATTCCCTTTTATTCCCCTGTTTGAGTACAAATTTCACAGAAAGTTTTTCTTCTGAGTTCATCATAAAAACATAGTGCTGGACCCTGAGATATTAATTATTTGGGGCTAACCATAAACACAATTTATTTATTTATTTACTTTTATGTGTCTTGTATTTATTATCATGATTTATTAAACATCTAATTCCCAAAATAGGCTAGGCTCAAAACAGCAAAAAAAAAATTTAGACAGTTTAAGCCTTGCCTTTGTGCTCAACTGGCTTATATTCTGTTTTACTGTATGCGTCATTTTTATTTGATCATTAGGGTTATGTTCTATGTCATGTTATATTACACTGGGACTCTTCATATATCATAATACTGTACTGTAGTAGGCCAATTTTAGACATTCAGAGGAGATATTTACATGTTTTTAGAAAATTAATTTTTCTTATATAAATGAAGAATTTGGTATAGAATAATTATACTTGATGCTCATATAATAATCACAATGCAATAGAATTTTCAGTAGTCAAAATAATAGAATAATGCAATTTTTGACATTTGACTGAATTTGGAAATTATCGCTTTCCATCCATGTTCAATTCACTCCAAAATTACTTTATCAGATTCATCAGGGATAAATGACACCCCCCCCCCATATTCCTTCTTTTATGTTTCTCTTCGCTTCCCTTCTCTAAGTTAAATTTCAGTTCTTTAAAGGAAGGTGCAATCTCATCAATTAAAGAATATACATAGAAGCTTGGGGGAATATGCAGAGCTATAAAACCAGGATTTCTGTAAACTGTTCAGTTTCCATCAGATAGATACAGAGAATTTTGTGTACATGCAAGAAGGGGTGGATTGAACTGAGTAGGACATTGTTAAATAATGATGTCTCTGAAATCCCAAAAGAAATTTATTGTGACATTTGCTAGTATGACTTTTAGAAAACACTTCAGTGGATTAATATATTTGTTTGATCATATAAAGTATACCATAGCTAATCACAGCTTCAATGTTTTTAAATCAGTTTTCACTGATCAAATGCTTCTGATTGTTTTTTTTTCTTCTTTTTCTCTTGTGTTTAATTATTTTCCTAATGCAAACATTTTTTGCTTTCAGATAGAGAAAGGACTAACAAAAGTATGACAAGAAAGTAAGCAGAATTCTGGTCATCATTGGCAAGAGGTTGTCATCCTGCTAGGAAAATTAAGAAATTTGGAAGTTATATTTCAAGACACCAACAAGGGGTCTAGGAGGAGGAGCTGCCATTGATGGCAGTGAATTTAAAAACTGCATGACTGGTACGTGTCAGACAACATTGCCATCTGGAAGCACACTTATAATCTAGCCCTTTTATATTTATTTCATATTTATAAAATATTCTGCTGTTATATATTCTTTATACACATCAAAATGAATTAAAAGAGGTCATTTCATAATTGTTGAACCTACACTTACATGTTAATAGATAGTATTTTCTCCATTTGTCTATTATACGAGTAATGTCTGTCTTCCATACCATCTCCTTTCTAAGATGCAGAAGTGTTCTCTTTCAAATTATTTCTTTTTCAACACCATTTGAAGTGTAGACTTAAAATTTATATATATTTATCTATTTTAAATTAATTTTAAACCAGTAAAAGAGAATTAGAAAGCCAGCAGTTAGTGACCATATAAGAAATAAATTCAACCAGGTATAACTCAAGCAGAACTTGAGTTGGTAGCTATGCTTAGGGTATGCAAGATGCTACTTTTGCAAGTGAACAGCAACTTGAGAAACTGCTATTTATCATGCTTCTAAAGGCGAAGTCTAACTATACTCAGATTTTCTTACAGAAATACCTAGAAAATGTCAGAAATGATTATAAACACATTTGTACGTTTTCACAATTGGCATAGTTCTTTCTGAGGAATTATTCCATCTGATTTCCAAAATAGTACTGTGGGGTATATACTGCCAATGAAGCCTTCTGTGATTTTCTACACTGAGTCACTTGGAGACAGCCTCCTGGGACTGGGAGCTAAACTTGAGTACTATTTAATTTTATTGTTGCTCTCATATTAAACTATGACTTCACTGAGGAAGTTAAAAAATGTGACTCTGGTTTTTGATGTTGTTATAGCATCTGGTCTTTTTATGACCAGGATTGCATCAAAAGATTCCGCCTAGAAGTCCAGTTCTTCAGTTTGATTCTCCCCACTGTGTTTCCAGGAACGTGTTTTATAAAGTCAGAGTTCTGCAGCCCAGGTGATCTAGGAGGCATGGAGCTCAGGTATCCATGTAAGCAGGATACAGGATTTGGGCTTAGAGAAGGGTGGGCGAGGGTGCCAAGACTGCGGAAAGGAGAGCTCTGAACATACAACCGTGAAAAGATGTCAGAAGTCAGAATGTGGTGCTCTTTTCTAGTAACTTTCTTAGTAACATGGTAAATTTCTATTAGATTTACTCAAGTTGCTTCTAGCAACTTAAATTTTTTTCAAAGCTTTTTCTAATATTTTAGAAAAAAAGAGAAGCTTCTATTAAACAAGAGAGATTCCTCTTCTCTCAAGGGACACAGAATGACTCCTAGGTGGTTTGATTCAGGACAGAAGAAAACTGAAAATTATTCCCACTTTGCCAGATTTTGTGTAGAAGTTTGTACTGTTTCTTCCCCTCCTTATCTAGAAGTCTTGTGAAAATTTACATGATTATAGTTAATTTTGTTCACTTCAATCCAATACTAAGCTTACAGAGTAATACTTTAATATCTTATATTTAGTGATCAACTACTATAGTTATTTCTATGTCATAAATAATAAAGAGGCAAATTGTGGTCAATTATAGATGAATATAGTTAATTATATATTAAGTATGTTTTAGGAAAAAGTAACCATTGCTTTTAATAGGGCAATTTGCTACAAAATAATGAGAATTTTCAAATTCTATTTTAGTCAATATAGAAAGCAAAAAAAAGCAGTATGAAAAAGTTTGAAAAACTATGTATGGAGCTAAAAAACAATTATTCCTTAGTTTTAAATTATACTCCAATATACTATCCGTGTTGTGAAATATGAGTAACAAGAAATCAGTGGTTCAGATGCTAAGTTACCTTAAGTCTTGAGTTAAACTTTCTTGGTGTGGAATCTGGCTCTACCACTGACGAGTTTGGGTGAGGTTTTTATTTCACTTTGCCTCAATTTTCTCATCTATAAAATGGAGATAATAATAATGTTACTTCTATCAGATTTCTGTGAATATTAAGTATGTTAAAAATATGAAATGGCTTAGAATTGTCTTGGCATATAGTAAAATGTATGTATTGTATTTTATTGCTGTAATAATCATCATTATTACTAACTATGCCATGTTCTTGAATGCTGCCCTATTACCCTGAATCAGGAAACTAACTTCAAATCATATGCAAATAATTTGCCATAAAAATCTGTCATGGAATTATTGCTGTTTCCCACTTAAGATGAAGAACTTACAGAAATGACTTAATGTTCATTTCTCTGCTACCTCTGCCAATCACAAAAGACCGCGTGTTTTATGATACCATTTATATGAAATGCACAGAATAGCGGATGTGTGGAGATGGAAAGTAGATTAATGGTTCCTTAGAGCTGAAGAAATATGGGGTTGGAGAATGAATGTTATTGAACAAGCATTTTCTTTAAGGGTGATGAAAATATTCCAACTTTTTATGGTGGTTGAAGTACAACTTCGTAAATATACTAACACCATTACATTTAAAACTTCATATGAATTAACTTAATGAGATGTAAATTTTAAATTGTAAATCAACAAAACTGTTAAAAGTAGAAAAAGAAATAAGGGAGAATCCTGGAGAGATGGTGGCGGTGGTGTCAGAATAGCTTTTGGATTTTCCAAAGTCCTCGTATCAAAACAATCACACTTAGTAAGCAAAGTCAGTAAGCCATGGACGCCATGTACAGCAAAACTGAATGAAAACCCCTCTCTGCAAAAACCACAAGCTAATGGGGACAAACTGGCAACAGTCACAGACCTGTGTGGTATTTACAACAGAGAAGGCCGGAGAATCACGACAGAGCCAACAGCGAGAGATCCACTGGAAAACCAGTCAGGCGGTCTGAGAATGGCAGCTAATGCTGGGAGGGGTTAAGCCCACTTTGGGAATGAGGAGGCCCAGGGGCCTGTGGCAGGTCTGTGGGTCTGGAGTAGTCCAGGCACCATGAACTCTCGAAGTGGATCCACCGGGATTACTTTCCAGGATAGTAGCCATGCTCAAAACCAATACAAAAAAATAAATAAATAAAAGCAACAAACAAATAAAAACACTATTGTGGGTGGAATCAAGTAGACCAGGGACAGGTGAAGGAGAAAAACAGATCACATCAAAGTGGTGGGGGGAAAATGAGTGAGGAAATCTCTAAAAGAAAGTCACCATATTTTTATAGATTTATGTAGAGTCTATAGACTTATAACATTTTTCAGGGTTTTGACACTAGTCACCCAATGTTGGTCATATCATTTTTAGAACCTCAGTTTCCTCATTTGCAAAATGATAGGATCACAATAGACCATTTTTGACAATTCTGGAATCTACTCATATTTTTTACTACAGCACTTTACTGAAAATATATTGTTTGCCACAATAAGAATTCAATTTATTGTTATTTTTTATTTTAAAGTAAACTTATTAGGTGACACTGGTTAATAAAATTGTATAGGTTTTGGTGTACAGTTCTATGATACATGATCTGGGTATTGTATTGTGTGCTCACCACCCAAAGTCACATCTTATTTTGTCACCATAAATTTGACCCCCCCTTACCATTTATCACCCCCTCTTCTCCTCTGGTAATCATCATATTATTGTCTGTGTCTACAAATTTTTTAACTTTTTTTTTTTTACAGGGGGAAGGGAAGGAGAAAGAGAGGAAAAAAACATCAATGTGTAGTTGCCTCTCGTGTGCCCCCTACTGGAGACCTGGCCCGCAAATCAGGCATGTGCCCTGACTGGGAATCAAACCAGCAACCCTTTGGTTTGCAGGCTGGCACTTAATTCACTAAACCACACCAATCAAGGAAAAATTTTTGTTTGTTTTTATTGTTTGTTCAATTGTTACTTTCAGTTTTATACCCCACATGTGGGTCTTGACTTTTTCTGTCTTATTTCGCAAAAGCAAAGTTTAAAATTGATTAAGAGTGAAAGTGGAAGAAGGAAAAAGATATATATATATTTTGTGGTGATCTATTTTACCTGCAAATAAGAAAGCTGTTTGAACTTCATATTTATTTTTTAATTTTAATTCTAAAACTTTCAACTCAGTTTATTAAATAATATTTAGTACATGCCAAAATAAGCTAGATATATACATTTTAGTTCTTTGTATTCTGGTAATATCTTAAATTTACTGTCAAATTTATTTATCTTTATTCAAAAAGAAAAATAAAACCAAAGAATAGATATATTATTTTGTCTGCCTAGGGACACATTAAGAAGCATATCTCATTTTTGGACAAGGAAGTTAACAAGGAAGCAAATAATTTATTTATACAAATTAAGTGAAAGATTATGAAATTGATATATCTTCTTTTTTTAAGTCAAATTGATTTAAAAATGGCTTGTACAAAAAATCATAAAACGCAACCACCATTCTACAGAGCAGAGAAATAGGAAAAGAATTTATATAGAAAGAAAAAGGAATATTCCATCAGTCTAATTATAAATGTGTCAATTCTAAATTTAAATGGTTAATCAATTTTCAATCAGAATATTATTTATTAAGTATAATAATTTACCCAATTCTCATTGAGTTTACTATTAATAGTAAACAGCACTTATGTCAGTTCTGCCGCAATACCACGGTGCGAAT
Organism: Micronycteris hirsuta; assembly: GCA_004026765.1. NCBI lineage: Eukaryota > Metazoa > Chordata > Mammalia > Chiroptera > Phyllostomidae > Micronycteris > Micronycteris hirsuta. The sequence continues at coordinate 41,306 of PVJI01008236.1, read as the reverse complement.
CCTAGTTTAACCACTTGGGATCTGCTCCGTGGTTTTGGACATAACCTTCCTTTGTCTCATTTTCTCAGCTGTAAAATAGAACTGATACTGCCTCCATGTCATAGAGTTCTTACAGGGATTAAATAATTTATATGAAGTGCTTTGAAGAATGCATGAATATAGTAAGCACTGAAAATCTGTTGGCTGAAACTATGAATGAACAACAGCGATAGATTGACCATTTGAGGCACAATGCCTTTTATTTCAATGTTTAAGATCTGATTCTGTTCTCTTCATGTGTTCAGCCTACAATTATTGCTGTGTAGGCTTTGGACAGCTCCGTGCAGGGCACTATACACACCTCCTCAAAGCAGGTTGACATGCGTGTCTTACACAGTGTTTGGCTTTATTTTTCATTTCCCCTTTTAATGTCCCTTTCTTGACTCCCAACGTTTCCTGTCCTTCCCCATGTGTCCTTCCTGCATCTTACATTTCTAGACTGCTCTGTGAACTGTCTCCAAGACACTGGTAAACCCGGTGCCACAGGTGGAAGCCAGTAACGATTGGTATAAGGTGTTGCCTTTTCCACTGAAAAATCTAGGAGATCCCATTGAGTGATGACCAGTTTTCAGTTCAGTGAAAAAGAAATAATTCAGGAATAGAAAATGCTTCCAGATCAATAAAGCCTTCTAAGTAAACAGGAGCTACTCTGCCTCTCCCTGAATTCATACAGATCAAAAATGCATCATGCTCCCCAAATAATCCTAAATGTGAAAGGAAGGAAATAACTTGGGAATAAAGTTAGAGAAGCCAGTGTCATAATTTCAGAAGTTTAGTATATTGTCTTCACACATAGCTTGAAAAGACATCTTTTTTATTATAACCGCTTTCACACCTTTCATCTTGTTCCCCTTAAAATCTGTATGTATGACTCCTAAGTGTCTTTTAAACTGTAATTGATCTGGACTGAAAAATAGCAGCGCAATGATGATGATTCCAGTGCAGCCTCACTCTGCACTCGAATTGAACTCAGGAGATCACAAAACAGTGCTTGTTATGTATGAAGTTCACGAGTACATAAACCTGCAAACAGAACACTGTAGAGTGCAGTTTCAAAACTTCCCTTCTTCACTTCATTTAGACAAAAAGCTGTATTTCCGCTCAACCCATGAGTGTTCCGCATGTTGCATTTCTCTCTTTCACAATTTTCTTTTAAAATAAATGTTGTCATAAAAGGGGAAAAAGAAAGATGGTAGGCAGTAGAAAGTATTACAGATCTCACCTTGATGAAATAATTAAAAACAACTTTTTTTTTATTATTTTTTAAAGATTTTATTTATTTATTTTAGGGAGAGGGGAAGGGAGGGAGACAGAGAGGGAGAGAAACAGCAATGTATGGTTGCCTCTTACATGGCCCTCACTGGGGACCCGGCTGGCAACCCAGGCATGTGCCCTGACTGGGAATCGAACCAGGACCGTCTGGTTCCCAGCCCGTGCTCAATCCACTGAGCTACACCAGCCAGGGCTAAAAACAACTTTTATTTTTAATAAATTATGCTTAGATAATATGTAGGTAGCACTGTATAACGTAAGGGTATAAATAATGGAAGAATGGGAATATGGATGGATAGATGGGTGATGGATAAAGAGACAGATTGACACATCATCAAATGAGTTAGTAGAAATCATTTATTCAAACCTTGTTATGCAAGAGGTAACCCCCAAACCCCAGAAATTATTTATAAAAATTTGTATATTTATTCTTACATGTTTAAACTTTAGTTGCCTTCAAAGTACTATCAACATGTTTTTTCCACTGCCCAAAACAGTTTTTGTCTCATCAATTTTTTATGTTTTTTAGAGCTTCTGCCATTTTTTGTTTTGCCTCTTTTACATAGGCAAAATGTTTCTCTTTCTGGACTTTTTTCATTTGGGGAAGCAAAAAAACGTCACTCAGGACAAGATCAGGTGAATAGGGAGGGTGTGGCACTGGAATTATGCCATTTTTTGATCAAAAACTGCTGAACAATCAACGTGGTGTGGGCAGCTGTGCTCATAAATTACCCATCATTAAATGCGCAAACATTGAAAGAGTCTTCCAAAAAATTCAATGAAGCTGAATGCAGCCTCTCACAACACCACCAGCTGGTACACTGATGTAGATGGGTTCCTAGAACACTCAACTGGCATGGGGAACCTATACTACAAGGGGCCCACCAAAAGTTAATCCTGGATTTTTGGGGGCCCCTTCATGTGCATGAATATTCAGGGCAGAAAAAATTCCTGCCTTCATTGATTTGCATGCTGGTGGCAGATACAGAAAATCACATAATAGGTAATATTGTGTTAGATAGTGTCAATAGAAACTGTCCTTGAGAAGACTGCAGTTGAACAAAAGCTTAAATAAAATCAAAGGCAGCCATGTAAGCATCTCAGGGAAGAGCACTCCAGGCCTCAGAAATGGTGAGGCAGATATGCTGGGAGGGGAGCATCGGGATGGGGCACAAAGAAATGAGGGTATGGAAAATGCGGGCCCTCCGCATGCAGAGCTTTGTCATCAGAAATGCCTGCTCTCTATGGGCTTCTTTTTACAGCACAGGGGTTAAGCAAGCAGGCTCTAGAGTCATTCTTCCTAGGTTTAAAGCCTGAGTCTGCCACTTACTTGTGTGTGACCTTGAACAAATACTTATTAACCAGGTGCCTAAGTTTCACTGTAGCACCAAAAATAGAAATGACCTGAAAGGGTAATTGTGAGCATTTAGCAGGTTCATATATGCCAGGAGCTTTGAACAATAACTCTTCATGATAATTACTCAATAAATGTTAGATATGATTATCATTATCTTCGTCACAACAATATTTAATTTAATTCTTTGTGCATCTCTGGAAAGTTAAGATACCGAGAGATTACATTAAATAATACCAGTCAGGTTGATTTCCTTACTGATGCTTAATAGCACTGTAACTTAGCCATATTTAGTCATAACAACACAGAACACTGCTAAAGGCGTAAGCAGCAGGGGGTAGAAGCAGTTGCGCGCTGCCTGCCATATCCAGTGTGTCAGTAATTTTAAATGCTCGTGAAAAAAAACAGACATGTGGCTAGTATTTCTAACAGTGGAATGTTTTAGTATGCTAGTTAAAATATTTTAAAGCATTGTATATCCTGTTTTTTAAAAATTCAATATTCAAACAATCCTCATTTCTACGGACTTATTTTACTTTGGATTCAGAACTTTTTTCAGTAAGGGGGAAGGGAAAAGAAATAATCCTTATGTACAAATGTTATAAAACTTGAACCTAACCCAGGTGACAGTAGTTTCTTTATCTGATTATATAGGACTATTTCTATTCTAGATTTTCTTATAAACTTCAATGCACCTTTTGTACCAGAAGCTAAATTCTTTTACCAAAAATTGTCATGATATGTTAAATATAATCTTTATTGAGATCCAATTCATATTTTTAAATTAAATGTGGTACTACAAATTCAACTTTATTTATTGGTTGGGTGAATGCCCAGTGGTTTCTCAAGTGAAAAAAATAGACTTATTTCACACAATTGTCTTATATTTCTGCAAAATATCTTTTATTAACAGAAAGTATTGTCATTGTCATTTATTATAATTAATATATGTCCTGATTATATTTTCTTTTCCAATTTATATATTAATTACATGTCATATATAAATGCATATTTTATAAAATATATGCCATATATTAATGTAAAAAAATTGTCCCTTTGACCTTTAAGTCAAAGAAAGGTAACTGATTTTTATTGATTCAGAATTTCTGATTGTTCATCAAAAGGGAAGAATGGTGAATCAATTCATTGATTTATAAACAAATACTACAAAGTTTTAAAACCTATTATTGTCTGTGACAGAGGCATTTACTGTTTGCAAAGTATCCATTTTTTTCTCCATGTGTCCTAGACCCTATTGGGTAGGTGAATCTACGAGAAAAAGGTCTGACCAATGTGCTGCAAAATAGTGACACGTGTCACTTCCAGGTTAAAGCATTTTAAGCTGGTAGACCCCCCTTCCGGTCCTCCTTCTGCTGCTGTGGGAGAGAGACACCTCATTTTCCAGATGGTGCATCTAGGTCTGCCTGGTCGCCTGAATTTTTGGAGGAAAATCTCTCTGCCAAATTGGTTTAGATATGTATGGTGAGTGACAAAAAATGTTTTTGAAAGTTGGGAGTTATATTTTTGGTCATATAGTCTAGTTGACCCTAACATACCACATGATTTCCTATATTAAATACAGGAATATTATATACAATTAGGACTATTATAGACTGACACCGTATATGTGCAGAGTTGTATTTGACATTGTGTTGTCCCACATCGTAAGTAGGAAGCAAATACCTTTGTTGTCTTTAAGGACGCATTGTGAGGATTGTGGTTGCTTAATTAATGACTAAAAAGAAATCACAACCAAGATATCAGTCCTTTGCAGGTTTCTTTTAAACTAAAAATGTAAGAGCAAGCTGTACTTATCTTTCATATTTTAATACTCTAAGTACATTACTAAAGACCTTCTATCTTCTCTGGACCCAGCCTTGTGGGGAAAGAGGCCAGGGAGATACAGTTGACACTCAACAAAATTTAGAACCAAAAGGTGAAGAGAATCCTTGTAGCAGCAGCTCTACTTTCTGTCACTGCCAGCTATTGCCCTCATGGTGTTTATTGATTTAATTGAGACAGGCCTCTGAGGAGAAGCCTCACTGTCATGATCAACCAATAACATCATTCTACATTAAGACCAAGAGCCAAGTTATTTGCTCTTGTTAATCAGGGACTATATTCTTAATCCTTATCCCATGCCATATTTTAAACAATAGGGCTCTGTAATTGAGTTTTTTAATTATATTTTTAATCAGCTATTTTAAATTAAAAAATCAAATCCATGAATGGATCTAATTATTTTAACATTTTATTTAAGTCACTATTTATTACACGCCTATAAAATATCAGATCTTACTTTATCCTTCAATAAAATTCATAAAATTAGCATTTCAATGTCAAAATGGTCTATATTTAAAGATGTAATTATATCATAATGATACACTGAATATTATAATTAACATGATTATACTTAATTATAATTCAAGTACAGTGATATAACTTTGCTCATTCATAACATTAAATAAAAACAACTACTTCAACGTACATTTTAGTAAGCTTTTGCTCTTGAAATATCCCTAATGAGGGCTACTATAAATCTGAATATTAACATTTTCTTCAGTTTATATGATTTCTAACTAGAATTTGTTCCAATTGCAATGAGCATCCTTATACTTAATATATGGGTCAGCGAGATCATTGCATAGAGAATTTGTGACAATATGGCATTTCAATTTTTACTGAACTACATTTTACTAACTTTTTTCTATTCAAAATTAGTATTAATGTTTATGAACAAGATTTCTACTTTATGCTTATGATATATATTTTTTGTTTCCATGACACAATTGAAAGGTATGCTTCTCTGTCCTGAAACAAATGTATATGACATGGAAGCTACAGGTGTACTTAGAATTAACACATGTGGAACTCAAGGAATTTATGTCCCATTGCTTCAAACATAAACAAACAGATTTCAATAAAAACTACAGATATTTACACATGCACAAATGCAAGCCAGGGCTAGAAACCAATTTTCCTGTGTATTGCATGTGATAGAACAGGCACACACACATGCACAGGGAGGTATATATGAGTTTCTGAAAAACCTTGCTTTGAGTAATCACACAAAAAAAGAGGCTGATGGGAAAATACAGTTTGGGAAAACCCGGAAGAGGATAGGTAACTACATTATATAGTGCTAATATAAATAATAGCAACCACAATAAAAAATACTGGCATAGTTTAAAACATTTTAAGATTTTAATGAGGAAACTTTTCAGTAAAATAGTATTTTACCTAAAATGGGGTGGGGTAGGGTGGTAGGCAAGAAATCTTGATGGGAGGATGGTATAAAAAATGTTAAGAGCTGTTGAATTATGGAGACCAAAGAAAAGTGACCAAAGATTGGAAAAACTGTAGGACAAACAAGTACTTCTCAAAGAGAGAACACAGAGAAGCAGCAAAGACCTCTGGGTGAAATGCACATTCGGCAGCCCTGCACTCCATGTGGCTGTCTGGGCTCAGCCGTTTCAGTGTTGCCATCTGCCGTGCCTTGGTGGCACAAGACATTACTGCAGTGGGAAAAGTCATGTAGGAATCAACACAACTTCTGTGTTGTGTCGACCTTATTACTTCATTGATCAGTTGCATACAAACCTCATGTTATATGGAAACATGCAATGGATACATGATAATCTAGGCAATGGAAGGAAACTAACATATTGAACACCTAGTACATGCCAAGATCAAAGTAGACCCAGCATATACATTATCTCCTTTAAGGAGGGAAGGATGTTTACTATAGAATGGGCTCTTGAAGGATTTGAGCAAAATGAGAGCACATAAATTGCTGGAAATTTGCCTCAGAAGAGCTGGGAAATACAGAGTTTTAAATTACTGTTAAAAGGTCAGGAAAGAACTAAAAAAAAAAAGTGTGGTTTGGATTTATGTCAACTGGTTTACTTCTTGGTGTTTTAGTTTTTGTACATTCTCATGACAATTTCTAGGTTAACTAGGTCTAGTTTCATTGCCAATAGCATCCTTAAGGGTAAAAGGAATCTCAGGAAACCCGAGTTCAGGGAAACAGTCCAGCTTCAGTAAAGTTCTAAATCCAGGAATTGGAAAAGGGAGCTTGAGCTGTGATCTTTCTGTGATCTTTCTTTTTTAATTGCTTCTCTCTCCATATCTATTTCAGTCCCGTCTCCATGGAACCAGCTTTCTCTGCTTCAGAACACATAGGCAGAAACATGAGTGCACCACAGGATTCAAGAGTTTTTAACACACTGTTGCCAAACTGATTAGTTATCTTTCTTAAATTCTATGGTAGGAGATGCTGATTGACCTATCTTGGGTCAAATGGCCACCCTCATACAAGTTCATTGTAATCAGATTGCAGGGATATGATCTGCAAACCTGCCTATTAGGCAATCACCTTGATAACCATATGGATGAGGGTAGACTTTAGATGAAGGGAATGGGATAAACAAGTTCATGATTGGCTCATTGAAAATGTATTCTCAGACTAGTATTCATTCAACAAATACTCGTACACTACCTCCAAAAACAAGAATACTGAAGGGTATTCCCCAATGAGTTGATTGTTTGAATAGATGGCTAGTCTAATGGTGTAGGTAAAGAGTAATGAGTTCATCTAGCATATGCAGTAGGAATAGAGATGGGGGGTGGGTATTTGAACTGTTGTTGGGGAAATGATAGTTCAGAATGGGTGATTTAGCTCTAGTCAAGTCTCCCTTCCTGCTGGCCAGAAAAAAAAAAAAAAGAGAGAAAGAGGCAAAGAGCACATACTTTAAAAGTTTTCCTTGAAGCTGTTGCATATCAATTCAATTTATACTAATTAGCCAAAAAATTGTTGCATGGTCAAATTAAAGGAGACCTGGGAAATATGTTTATTCAAAATTAAGGTAGAGGAAAGAAATGTATATTTGTTTAGAGAATAAATAGTCTACTACAAGTTCCTACCAGGCAATTTCTCAGCCTAAGAGTATACAAACTTATTACTTTAATGTACATCATCATTTGAAAATGAGTATAAATATGTAAATTTCCACTGGCAACCCTTCACGGAGGGTTCTCTACTCTGTTTCTCCACATGCTCTCTGTTAGGGTCATTTACATTCCTTTTTTGAGAATAGTTCACTTATTTCCTTTGCCAAGAATTTCTGTTGAGCTATTTGCTTTCTTATATTGATTTGGACATGCTCTTTCTTTACTAACTATATACATCCTCTGTTATAACATGTAAATATGTCTTTCTTGCTTTTCATTTTCTTTTTATATTTTTATAAAAAACATTTTATCTAGTTTTTTTTTTGTTCATCAGCAATGAATGGTGTAATGGCAAATTCAATCACGAAAATAGGGTGAGAAAGAGAAAGCTGAAAGAGAAGTCTAGAGGAAGTTTTTACCTCTGAAGATCTGCAGTTAAACATATTATTAGGAAGAAACCACTTCTTCAGTAGGCTTAGCTGTCAAGAAGAAGAGCTGTGTGGATACAGGTAGAGATCAAGGACAAACTTGAATCTTTTGGGGATTTCTTCATCTGTTCACAATGTCAGCATTCACAGAGTACAGTCTCCTGCTTTTTATTTGCCTTCCACATCTCAAACTACTTATTTTGACCAAATTATACTTGGGATAATACAGGAGAGAGAGTGATGGGCAATGCAGCTCTCATTTAGTTGACAGTAGAATGACCCAGTTTAGATATTGCTGCTATTGTGTAACACACCCTTCAGAACTATTTCTCTTATTAAAATCTGTGCATTTTATCTGATTTTTTAATTTAATATAATTAAGCTTTTACTTTATAGGTTTGCCTTTATCACTAAGCTTAAGAAACACTCCCAGATTAAATAGTCTTATATTTTTTCATCTTTGCATTACAGCGCCAACATTTAAATGTCATTGAACCATGCATATTTATCAGCAGATTTTAACTTTAATGATGCTTTATATTTTTGCTTGTTCCTTCTTTCCAAGTTCTTTACCAAAATAATTCACTATAATGTTGTTTTGTGAATTTTTTTTTTACAAGTTAGCACATTCAACTTTCTTAGTATTGTAATCTACTATTTTCTATTTTATTCTGTTTGTTGCATTGAGAAATCACTCTGGATTCATTTCAATTGTTTATCTCTTAATAGTTAATTAGAATTATCTTAATTGTCCCATTCTGGTATAAACTAAAATGTGACATTAAATGATTATCCTGGTTGTCAAGGACTCATAAGAATTCATTTGGCAGGGGAATGCTTTCATTTAACTTATTACTTTAAATATAAGCATACTTCAAAGTATTAAAGGTTCTTTTAATCTGTAGTACAGCTAAAGGTGTTGATCTAATAAAAAAGAAATAAAAATATTAAGAAATTAGTAATTTTATTATTCAGTAATTGATTTTTAGATGTTAATATGTTTCTAGATCATCTTTAACATGAGCTATTTTGTGCCTAGATATATTTTTATGAGTTGAATCATCAATTGAAAGTTATCTCAATAGTTATTAACTATTGCAAGCACATCAAAATGAATTTGAGTGGAATACAGGATTCTTTGGGCTTTGGACGCAATTGTCCAGTAAGATGTGGAATGTCCACAAGAAACCATGAGACAAATGTATTTCTCTGAAGAGGCAAAAGTGTTTTTCTCCTTCAGTCTCCCCTTCCCTCACTCTTTCTCTATCTCTCTCATTGTTTTTTCTCATTAAAAAAAAGAAAGAAAGAAAGAAAAGATAGCCCTGGCTGGCATAGCTCAGTGGATTGAGCACAGGCCTGTGAACCAAAGGATGGCTGGTTTGATTCCCAGTCAGGGCACATGCCTGGGTTGCAGGCCAGCTCCCTGGTAGGGGACACATGAGAGGCAACGACACATTGATGTTTTTCTCCCACTCTTTCTCCTTCCCTTCCCCTCTCTCTAAAAATAGATAAATAAAATTTTTTTTTTTAAGAAAAACCTCAATGTTTACTTCTTATTGTGAAATGCATCAGTGATTGTGGTTCTCAACCCTGGGTGCACATTAACAGCTCTTGGGGAGCCTAAAATATCTCTGCCCAGTCCCCACTCCAGACCATTTAAATAATTATATCTGGATGTGGGGTCTAGGCACCCATGATTTTTAAACTTCACATAATTCCAATGTGTCCTTTATTATTTGAGCTCTTATTATATATAAAAGATAATTTTAAATGTTTATTTTTGGTGTAATATTAAAGTGATTCCCAGTTTATTCTACACAAACTGTCATAAAGATGTAATTAATTTGAAATATGAATAATTTTAACTATCAGTTATTTTTGATCAAATAGGTATATTTAAATCAAAATTTTGGAGCTATATATTTAATTTGGTTCACTTATTATTATGAAAATGTCTGCCATGTGTACTATTTAGCAAACACAATTCTCATGGGTACAGCAGCCAATTAAAACACTTAGTTCTCATCATTATAAGCTTATCTTTATTTTTAAAATTCAAATAAATGTGTAAATACCCATCCCACAACAGCTATCTCACTTCTAAACTCAGTAATTGCTGAATGTAAATATCCCATATTTCTTATGTCTTTTAAAAATATATACAAGTTTAATTTCCTAGGAAACAATATTTGGCATTTTAATGACAATGCCCCACATGCTGTGCAAATCAAGGCTAAGTATTTTAGCATTCTAAGCTTGTGATCAATTCAAATATTTCCATGCCCTGACCAGTGTGACTTAGTTGGTTGGGTGTCATCCCACAAAAAGAAAGTTCACTGGTCCCACTCCATTTATGAGAGGCCACCAATTGATATTTCTCTCACAGAGAGATGTTTCTCTCCTTCTCTTTCTCCCTCCTTTCCGCTCTCTCTAAAAATAAATAAATAAAATATTTGAAAAATAAAATAAAAATCTTTCCAAATTTAAGTTGAAAATAAAATCAGGCTAAGATGGAACACCATTTTCTAGAACAGTGCCTAACACTCAGTAGACAATCAGCAAACATATATATTTTTAATTGTGGTAAAATGCTCAGAACATAAAAATTTACAATCTTAATCATTTTAAAGTATACAGGTCAATGGCATGAGGTACATTTACACTGTTGTGCAGTCAACACCAATATTGATCCAAGAACTCTTTTCATCTTGCAAAACTGAAACTCTGTATTCATCTAACTATAACTTCTCACTTCCCTTTACCCCAACCCCTGGCAACCGCTATTTTACTTTCTGTCTATGAATTTGACTATTCTAGATATCTCACGTAAGTGGAATCACACAGCATCCATCCTTGTGTAGCTGGTTTACTTCATTTAGCACAATATCCTCAGAGTTCTCCATGTTATAACATACATAAGAATTTCTTTCCTTTTAAAGGCTGACTCATATTCCATCGTGTATATAGACCACATTTTGTTTATGTATTCATCCGTCAGAAGACACTTGGGTGACGTTCACATTTGATTCTAGAAGTAACGCTGCTACGAACATAAGGGTACAGATATCTGCTGAGTCCGTGCTGTCAAGTATTTCTGGTGTATGTGCAAATTAGAATTGCTGAGTCAAATGACAATTCTATGTTTAAGTTTTTTAGGGCTTTCCAGTTTCTCACATCCTCACCAGAACTTTTCTGTTTTTTGTTTATTTGTTTGTTTTAGTTTTGATTATTGTTTTTACTATATAGTAGCCATCCTAATGGGTGTTAGGCAGTATCTCATTTGGTTCTGATTTGTATTTTCCTAATTTGCATTAGTGATGATGAGCATCATTTCATGTGTTTATGGGCTATTTGCATATCTTCCTTGGACAAACATCTATTCAAGTCCTCTGCTCATTTTTTAGTTCAGTTGTTTGTGTATTTTTGTTGAGTTTTAAGCCAGTATTTTTTAAATAAGTATAGAGATGAATATGAACAATAAGGTCACCTTAGCTTTGTCATTAAGCAGCTATATCAGAAAGTATAAATATATCTATAAATATAAATATAGAAGCATTCATAAATATACCCCACTTCCACTTGTTGTAAATGCAAATATACTTGTGTAAAACTGTCCAAACTCAGCAATCTCTTCTTTGCCTGCTGTAATCTCAGGAGGCACATATCTTTCCTCGCTTAAGGCATAGCTTTGTTGTGGCTGCTAATCTACCCTAATTTTTTATATGATCTCTTGAACGATGGCTTCAGCCATTACATTCATTCATCAAGCACAATGATGTCATTACAGGGAATCAATTTTCTGAGATGTGGAAATGAACATTGAACTGGGAGCTACTAACAGTACATCAGCTGCTGTCATTTTTCTAATGATGTACATGCTTCCTGAGGTTTCTCTATGAGCCATGACAATTTGTTTCAGACTTCCAAAGACAACTTTGTTGAGAGTTTGACAATATCAAACTTATTTACACTTGTACTTATATCTTCAGCCTTCTTAATTTAAAAAATTGCTTTAGTTATAAATATGTTGGTAGTCAATAACAGGGTTTAATAAATGGTTTCAAGTTATTTTTTACTTCGACCTCATAAAGCTCTCTATCTGGATACATCATTCTTTGAAAACAGTCAAATAATTAAAGGTGTGATACTTTAAATGAGCCCCTACCAAAACTTGCCCATATACATCTTCGAATGCCAAACAGAGGGAAAGATGTGAAGCTCTTGTCTTCTAGAGAGCGTGGAGTGTGGCTGTGAGAGGAATGTGCAGAGGAGAACCAGAACGATCGTAGGTGCATTCTCAGGCACATCGGTTTTAGAAAGCTTCATATTTGGAAATGGGGAACTGGAAATTGAATTTTTGAAATGATTTGCCTTTATCCCTCTTGCCAGATCTTTACATCCTCTCTGATGTAACCTTAATTCAGCCTGAAGACTGCTGGTTTAGACGAGTTCATTCTTCCCTTTCCAATGTGCACGCCAGTCCTGCCAAAAATCAAATTTCTAAACACATGAGATTCAGTTGTAAGTCTTCTGTTATGTTTCTATGGTGCATTAGTCTATGTCTTTACCATTCTACACTACTTTATTTATTATAATGTCAAAATATTTAGATAATTTTTGTTATCTAAAGTGTATAGTCTCTTGATTTTTATCTTCTTTTTCAAGAAGGAGTGTCTTAGTACTTATTAGTCTTTTATTATTTCATATAAATTTTAGATTCATGTAATATATGTTTTATATCCACATTTCTGAGAGGCAGGCTGATTTTTCATTTACTTTAAGGCAGCAGGTATAAGTCTACTGGTTTCAGTTTTGTGTGGGGGCCTCCAGTAACTTCCTTTACCAGGGTGGGTCCTACACCAGTGAAATTATGTGAAGATTACAACAGAAATTTCTTTTGGCTGAATTTATTTCATTCCTGACTTGAATAGTCTTGAATTTAAAATACATTTCAATATTTGATTACACATTGTAGGTATAATATTTCCTCCCAGATGAGGAAATTTAAAGCTCATACTACCAACATGGAAGTAATAAATGGTTTCATATATAAAATATTTAAAAATGTAAAACACATTATTAAAATAAAAGTGTCTTGGAATATTTTATAATATATATTTTGGGAAATTACGCCATCATTTTTTTTAATGTCTAGCCACTTAAGATGTATATTTTCTTGCAAGATGTCAATCCTGCTTTATTCTTTAGGACATAATGTGGCATTTAGGTGAGAATATCTTTAAAATAATTTATTTACCCAAATGAAAGAAGGTGAAGGGATTGGCCAAAGAACATATATACACAACCCATTGGACATGAACAACACTATAGTGAATACTTGAGGCGAGGCGGGGGTTCTGGGGGAAAGTGAGCAAAGGGGAAAGTGTGGGGACAACTGTAATAGCATAAATAATAACATATAATTAAAAATAAAAATAAAATATGTTTTACAAACCTATTAAGCAACTTAAATATTATGTTGAGTTTGACAGTGAATCCAATGAGCTTCCAGATTTTTCTAATCTAAAAATATTCCAAGACCTCTACTTTTAAATCTTTTAACCATTTTCAAATTTCTTTAGAGGTATTGAACACTTTAATTACTTTCATTCATCATGATTTTGATTAGAAAGAAACATCTCAGAGGCTATATAATAATAGCTTAAATTTTAACTTCACTATTTCTCAGCTGTGTGACCTGGGTCAAGTTACTTAACCACTCTATGACTCTGTTATACAATTGAATTATTGTGAAAATCTACTGATTTAACACTTGCAAAGTAATTAAACAAGTATCAAGTGCATTGTAAGTGAATTGTTAATATTATCTGTTAATACTGGTATTTTCTAACTATATTTAGATAGTAAATGATAATAAAAATACTATTAATATTTTCTCAGAGCAGTATTTTGGTGTAGAAAGAATGCTGGCCTAGGATGGATGCAAGAAGAACTAGACCTTTCAACATCTATAAAGTAAGGAGTTTTACCAGCTTTATATATTTCATCTTAACTAAATCTTATAAGAACCCATTTTATAGATAAAGAAACTAAATTTCTGAGAAAGCGTAGTCAAGATTCAAAAAACTGGAAAGCACTAACATTAATTGAACATGTGCTGAGTGTCAGGTCTACTGAACACTTAGCCCAGGTGGTCTCATTAAGCGTTCACACAATTCTATTATTCATCTAGGAACTTTATTATCTCCATTTGTCAGATGAGGAATGTGAGCCTAAAGTAAATAAATTAGTTTAACTAAATCATACCAAATGTTACAGATTTTACTCAGGGAGATTTTAAGATTTTGTTAAAAATATTTTAAATTTTCATTGTTGTAGCTATTTGCTAACAATTGTAAAGCACATCTAAATATTTATCCTCAGTCTGAGTTTTAATAATAACCTTCAGTTCATAATAGACCTGTTAAATTCTGAGGATTTGAATGAAATACTACATTGAAAATACAGTGCAGATGAATTTTTTATACATCTCACAAATATGAGATAGTTCAATGGAAAGGATCAAAGATAATATTACATTGTGATTAGATTTTTAGTGTTTATTTTATGCAGGAAAATATAACTTGATCATAGTTTGACCCTGAAATTTGCACATAAATTGAAAATTATGTAACAGTATCCTGCAGTGACCTTACTACATAAATAGTAGACAAGTTGGACTAATTAAAAAGTTTGCATCAGATTGTTCAAAATATCTTATTCTCCATTAAAGCCCATTATTGGAATCAGCATCAGAGAGGTTCGAGAGCCTTATATTTTTAGGGAGGCTGTGTATTTCCTTGAATATGGGTGAGATTGTTTTTGTTTATTATAGTCATTATTGATTATTATTGTAGTTCTCTTACTTCCAGAGTGGGGCCAAGTTAGATCAATAATAGATGCAGTTAACAGCTTGTGTCCTTTTAGTGCATGCACTAGAAACCAACTTTTTCTACCTTAAATAAATCAAGGTTGTTTTTTGTTAAAGATTCTGGGTTGGATTGGAGAATTGAAGAAACAATTGAGCAAGCCATCCTTGGGAAAGTAAGCTCCAAAGATCTAAGCAACAGGGGCTCATGGGAATTTGTTTCCGTGAAATGCCCATTAGACACCTGTGCCCCCCAACCTTGCCATTTCTATGTGTCTTGGTACAACATTCAATCTCAAATGAAATAATTCTGTTGGCCTATCTTAACTGGTTGTCTATCTTGAGATTAATCAGCTATGTAGTACCACCTTGAGATTCTTGGTAATGAGCATTAGACTTCCATTCTGTCCTTCCTCATACTACTCTCCTGCCCAGTTTGCTGGGGATCTGTCAAGAGCTAAAAGGACATTCTCATTCAGAGCCCATAGTCTCTGTTTTAAATCTGGGATCTCAGGTTTCTCTGATTATGCAGCTCCAAGCTGGTGTCAGAGGGTTTTGCAGGCCGCTCCCCAGTTCTCTCCTCCATGGATGAACTGCATGCTGGTATGCATACCCCTGAGCTGCAGGGGTAGCCAAGAGATGAGCATGGAGATGAGTATGGAGGTAACGGTGGGATTGTACCTACAGACTGGATTGTTCACTCCAAAACCTGTGCATGTTAGAAGTGTACCCTAAGCCATAGCCTAAGCAATCACCTTGAACCAGGAAACACATTCATCTTTTGTTTATTCTGAACATGAGTCCAGGCTGCACATAACAGCACTGATTTTATAACACGCCGATTATGTATTTTATCCATGTGGTATGTTCTCACACATTAAATATAGAAGATTCACCCACTCTTAGGGGTGTGCACACTTCAGAAATAGGTCTCTATTTCAACCGTTACTTCTAAACTCTCCATGTCTTTAGCCTAAGTTCATTACCTAATTAATGTTTATGTATTTTGTACTAAAAATTTAATGGTTTGGTTTTCTCCAGTTATACTGCGTCTTAGTTATATTGGATCAACGCTAGTAAGCTCTTAGACTTTACATAACTCTTGATTCCTTCACTCCAGTGAAAATGTACGTGCTGGAGTAGGGCTGCCTGTAGATTGAGACGGGTGCACAACAATAGTGTTTAACTCTTTAATGCCCAACAACTTCAACAGAATTTTGATCTTATATGTTACCTCATAAGAGAAATGCAGTTTTGGAGGTTTTAGATAGCTGAAAATGATAATCATAGATTACTTGTCACAGCATCTTTATACTTACATTTATATTTTTAAGAAAAAAACAGAAGTATTTCAGTGAATTAACTAAACAAGTGTTTTTGGATAACATTTAATATTTTATAGGACTTTGGAAGGAACCTTAGCTATCCATAGTGTTTGAATGATCTTATTTTAAGTTACTTTGGGGTTGTACAAATATAGAAACAGAAATAAGGCTTATTGACTACCACCTTAGTGATTATTCTATCATTCCATAGTGCATAGTGGTTGTAACAGGGGAAAAAAATAAATGAACACAATAATTACCTACTTGGTTGGTAAGATATAAAAAAGTCGTTTTCAATTTGGTCAAAATGAATCAACTACTTATTACATAATATATTATGTATTAATATTTTAAACCAATCAACAAATGCTTCAATATAGGCAGAAGTTACCTTAGCAAAGGAAAGGCAATGGTATTCTAAGACAAAAGCTAAATAAGCTATTGAATCTGCCTCCTTTGCCATTCCCTCTCAGATGTCTATGACATCGGTGCTTCAGTGAGCAACTGTCCCCTTACACCTCACTCCAGTGGAGTAGAGATGAACCTTGAGCAAAATGTGTATTCTTCTCTGAATATAGCAATTAGGAAATTGTAATTAGGTCTGAACATGACATCTTCCATCCATCATGGGTCTTCTTCATGAGTCTAGCACGTCCACAAACATTTTTAATGATGGGGCCACTTCTTAATGATGACCACAATTTACTCGAGGGACTTTTTTTCCCTTTCCTTACAATTTTATGTCTCATACCAAATTCATCTTCCTCAAAAAAATAAAAAGCCTTTGTTATCTTAATGCTCTCCGTTGCCTTGGCCCACTTCTCTTTGGGTTGCCTTTGCTCTCTGCTTCCTGCCATCACACACCATCAGCCTCCTTCTCTGTGTAGCAACCGATAAATTCCATCGTTAGCTGTGTTTAGATGGGCTATCAAACTCACAGGATATATTATTACATCTCAGAAATCATCTTAGCCAGTGACAACAATTACCGCACGGCCCGTTTATCCTCCACACAGCTTTCAGTAATTGACAGTTTTTTAATAATTATTTTTAACTGCAAGGTTTTGTAGGGATGCTTTTGCCCAGTGTATTTTCAATTTGTTAAATGCAAATCTCAGTTCTCAGTACCCATAGCATGCTTTTAATTCATTTTAAGTTTAAACAGCCAACTATTCTGATTGCAGCAGTAAAGTATAGTCGGCTTTACCAAATTTAAACATAGTTCAGCAAATATTACTTAATCACCTGAAAGGAGTCTGGGCTCTGTACTGTGTTTTGGACATATAGCAATAAATACAATATAGTTACTTCCTTTCAGGATCCTTCCCTATTTTCTCAGAATGATAATGTTTAGTTTGCCCTCTGTATTGTCAATAAACCCAACAGAAAATGTATCATGGTACTGTATTTCAATATCATCTGCTATAATTGAGATTACCCAGGGAACCAAGAGAGCTGAATGAATAAATGGGGCTTGGAAAAAACAACACTTAACTTGTGTATTGTAGGATTGTATATTTGAGCAGGAAGAGAAAAGGTTTGGGGTTTATTGGTTAAAAGTAAAGACGGTGTACTCAAAACATGTATTCTGGCTTTGCTGTGTGGTAGCTGTGTGAACGCCGGTAATTTAAAAAAGAAAAATTATACTATGTACTTCTTGGAACTATCCTGAGAATTCACTGAGTCAATATTTGCAATGGTTTAAACATAATGAGGCATGTAATAAATTCTCTGTGAGAGTCAGAGGCAATACCACCACCATCATTATCATCATTCCATTCTGGTTGTATTAGGTTAGTATAGTTTTATAACAAGTTGAGCTAAAAATACATCACAATTCAAGAAGTTTACTTCTTTTTTACTTGATAGTTCTTGTCAGGTGAACCAATTAGTGTGGCAAATTTCTCATGCATTTATTCAGAGACCCAAGCAGATCTTTGATTGTGGCCTTTAAGGTCCACCTTTGTGACCATCACATTCCTATCCAACCAGGAAAGGAAAGCGTGTGACAAGCAGTGTGTGGAAGTTTGTGTGGTCTCACCTGGAAGTAGTCCACATCCATTCACACACCATTGGTGAAAACATGCTGCCGGCTCCACTGCATTGCAAATGTAGCTGAGAAACAGAGTGTCTGGATGAATAGTCACTACTGGGAGCAACTTCACACTATAAAAATTTGAGCATATGTTGTAAATGGCCAGCCATCCCCACCACATGAATAAGAAAGGATGGGGACATAAAAACATGAGCAAAGGCAAAATTTGGCAAAAAAAAAATAAAATAAAATAATTAGAAAGAAAGAAAGATGTGCATCTGTGGACCATACATAGATGGGTACTGTGAGGCTCACTGTGAGGCAGGACATAGGGAAGACAAAGTAGGAGGCAAAAAGAAAATGTGTGCCTTTTTGCTCATGTTTAGTGTGTCCAGCTTGTTGTAGAGAAATCTGATAGGAAATTTATCATAAATGTCTAAACTAGGGAAAAGGTACAGATTGGGATGTAGCTGCTAGGTCATTAGTCCCCAGTTGGTAGTTAAAATCATGACTGTAAATATGATGCCCAAAGAAGAGCAAAGGAGAATGAATCAGGGTCACAATTTACTCCACCAGCACTTAAAAGTCTGGCTTGGACCAGGGACCAAGAGAACAAAAGGAAAGTTAGGAAATGGCAGAATAGCAAGAATGTGATGTCAGGAACTAAAGGAACTGAGAGTTACAAAAAGGGGGCATTTGTGGCACAGCAGATGCAGCAGTAACATCCAGAATGCAAAGGGTTATGTCTGTTGTAAATGGTAGTTAGGAAATTGTCAGGTAATTGAGCAGACGTTCTTTTGGTGGAATACTAGCAATTGAAAAGAGCTGAGGAGTCGATGAGGACTTCTGAAGCATCAAACCACTAAAAATGTATCTTCATGCATAAAAGCATAGCGTTCTTTGTCAATTACAGCAATTCTGAGTTTCATTGTTGGTGTCGTTTTATTTTCTTATTTCCTCTGCCTTCTTCAAGGCCTTCAAAATTTTTTTTGTTTAAACCTTTAAACCAAAAAAACTAGATTCTTAAACTATGTCCACATCTAAAAAATTAAAGGTAAAAATCTGTTTTATGTCTAAAGAAAGAGGCCGGTATATAGCATTTTCTTTCAGACAAATATAGAAACAGTTGATAAAGTCATCTTTTTGTTTAAAAATATGAAAAGTTGACCTTTCGGATATTTTCCACTTAGCAGGCACCTTGCCTCTGTGTGTCACAAGCAGAATCACACTTTCTGTTTCCCAGCATCCTCGCTGTGCACTAAGACATGATCCAGTAACTCCGATAGCACTCGTGACAATTTGACACAAACTGAGCTTTGCTGTCACTATGATCACGGAGGTTACCCTTTCGGATGTATGCTATCAGTTGTCTGATATGCATGCTGACCTTCTTAAAACCTACAGTTTTTCTACCATAAGATACATTGAAATGTTCATGGTGAATAGAAAATATGAAACACATTATTGTTATTTCCTAAGCACTTAAAAATACTTGTCAAGCCCTGGCTGGTGTAGCTCAGTGGATTGAGCGCAGGCTGGGAACCAGAGGGTCCCGGTTCGATTCCCAGTCAGGGCACATGCCTGGGTTGCGAACCAGGTCCCCAGTGAGGGCCATGTGAGAGGCAACCACACATTGCTGTTTCTCCCCCTCTCTGTCTCCCTCCCTTCCCTTCTCTCTAAAATAAATAAATAAAATCTTTAAAAAAAAATACTTGTCATGTGATAATAACTTACAGTGATGAGATTTCCTTTTTTTCACTGTTTTTATTGTTTTTAGTTTTATTAATTTATTTTGTTGAATTTGTTAGGGTGACAAATGGTTAATAAAATTATATAGGTTTCAGGTGTACAACTCTATAATACATCATCTGTTATTGTATTGTGTGTTCACAATCCCAAGTCAAGTCTCCTTCCATCACCATTTATTCCCCCTGTACCCTCTTCTGCCTCCCCTCTCCAACCCCTTTCCTTCTGATAATCACCATACTGGCGTCTGTGTCTATAAGAGGTTTTTTTTGGGGGGGAGGGGGAGCTTAATCTCCTCTTTTTCACCCAGCTCCACAGCCCCACTCCCCTCTGACAGCTGTCAGTCTGTACTCTATGAGTCTGTTTCTATTTGTTCTGTTAGTTTATTCTGTTCATTAGATTGGGGTGAGGCTTAACCCCAGCCGCAGTGTATGAGCTAACCACACAAAGCAGAACTTGTCTCAGCAGGGCCAGGCCCCTGCTGAGATCTACCTTTGGATACGCTGCTTTTGAAACTCACTGTATTCTACTGTGATGTTGTCTGAAGCTGGGCACTGGGTGTATTGGCTCTGGGCCTCTGGGAGGGACTCTGGTGCAGGCTGATGTCAGATGTTGCCTATTACTGACCATGGGCAACCTGTTTGAAGATGCATGGTTATCCACAGTTTGTGGATGCCTCTCCTGTGCCTGGGTGTGCATGGAAGGGACCAAGCAGAGCATCAAGGCTGGCTATTATCAGCACTGGGCCCATGGGAAGGTCAGCAAAAGTCCCAAAGCTTCCTGTGGTCTGCCTCTGCCCATCTTTACATGCAGGCTGCCTGTTAGGTTCAGCCAGTGAAAGAGTCTCTGGGTAGAGGTTGCATGAGGTAGGAATGAGTGATGTACACTGGACTGATATAGGTTCAAGCTCAGGGTCAGTGCTAGGTCTGAGAACACTTAGCAAAAGTCCCTGGGTGTACCAAATCTAGATGTCACCTACTGGGTGCTTGTAGGCCTTTGTGATGGGGCAGGATCTCAGGGGCAGATCATGGTGGGTCCAGCAGAGTTTATCATGTCCAAACAGACCAACATTTGGCCCTACAAAGGGAGAGCTCTGTTGTGCCTGGGCATGTGAGGAAAAAATGTCCCAAGCCCTAGAGCCACACAGTTCAGTTTGTCACAGCTTCTGCCAGGATGAGCCTGATCTCAGGAGTGTGGGGCTGAGAGCAGTGGGGAGTCAATAGGATGGGACTAGTGGATCTCCCAGGAAGGGTAGGCTCCAGGCAGGCCTTGGGAAGGGTGGGTGGTGTGGCCTCCTATCTCAGAGCCACACAACTCATTCTATCCCAGATTTATTGCAGCCCTCCACAGGGCAGAGCCATCAGGAATCAGAAAATTGGGGTTACCAGGAGCTCAGAGGGTGAGGTAACAGATCTCCAGTGAGGGGAATTGCTCCTCAGGTTCACAGGGAAGTGGGAGAATGGCCCCTTCCCCAAAGCCACAAGACTCAGGCACTGACATCCACTGAGTCTGCCCAGACCTCTACCCCAACTAAGCCAGCTGCCTCCTCATTTGGGTGTAAGCTCTGCAGCATGAGGTGACAGGGAATCTAGGGGGTGGGGCTACTGCTCTCCCCCAGGCTGATGCCACGTGAAGGGGAGTGCTCCACCTAAGAGACCCGCATCTGCCCTGCAGGACAGTGACTCAGCACAGGGCTACTGGTGGCTGTCCTTTCAGTTTTCTCCCCAGAGCAAAAAATCTCAGACTCTCCTCATGTTCCTCAAGTCCACTCTGCCCACCCTCCCTCCCTCTACCAGAGCACAGAGTAAGTTGCCATGAACAAAAGTTTGTTTGTTAACCCTTTAAGAGAGTGCCGGTGTCTCTTGCAAACTCCTATCTCTCCCTGACAGAATTCCTGGTGATTTTCACAGCCATATTTTCTGTGGGTAACTCTTCCTAGCTCTGGTGCCCTGGGCAGGGGAGCCGAGCTTAGGGTTGAGACCCCACGACTATCAGGGTGTACCCCATACAGCTGGAATAGCCCCCTGGAAGCTCAGCCACCTCTCCTGAAAGCGGTGCGGCATTTTTTGCATCTCAGGCCTTCCCACCAGTCTCGATTTGGCTTCTTCTGTAAATCTTTGTCTACAAGACTTCTCTTTAGCTAGTCTTTGGTTGGTTATTCAGGACAATTGTTCCATAATTTAATTGTAATCCAGTTTGTTCTGGGATGGAGGTGAGTGTAGCTTCCACCTACTTCGCCACCATCTTGAATCTGAGATTTTCTTTTATTTACTTGAATCTGAGAATCTGAGACGTTTCTAGAGTAAGAGAGCACTCAAGCAAAATAAGTTCATTTGTGAAGAAAGATTTGAGTGTGTGATCTTTTCCAAAATATCTGTTCTTGAGCCTATTTTCCTTCTATTATCTAAAATGTTTATCTTTGTTCAAATGAATCTGAATCTTCCACATTTTCAATATGTTGTCAAACTTTCTTCATAAGGAAACTAAGAACAATAGAGAAAATAAAGCAAATTCATGTAGGAACTGCTTCCTCTGTGTTGAGTGACCTAAGCTATCTTATTAGTTGGCCGAATGACCAAGATGATGCATACTTTAAAGGCCATCAACTGAATAAATATATCATATGCATATATATATATATGTATATATATATATATGCACAAATGAGCTACTTTTTATTGTCCCCTGACAGCAAGCCTTAAATATCTTCAATTCTAGCACAAAATATACCATTTAATAGTAAATTTTAATCAGCAGATTATAAATTCTTTGAAGGTAAGAACTATCACAATACCCACCCTGGTGTCTGACAATTGCTTAATATATGTTTCTATGCTGAATAATTGAAGATTTTAAATACATGACATCACTAGATGTAAACACATGGTACTCTGTATGAAGGACTAATGATCCGTGTTTTCATTTAGAGATCAATATTACATGGTTTACCTAAGGTTATAACTTTTATGAGAATTGGGATTCAAATTATTATCTTGATCCACATTTTTGGACTTCTCATTAGCAATCAGTTTTTACTCACCAGTATTACCAGCTTTAACTAGAGAAAAACTTTTACTTAGAATGCTAAAACTTTTGAGTCATACCTACAATAAAAACTATGCAACAATAACTTATCAAGTTAAATAAATTATGAAGACAATCCATATATATATTAATAAATAAACAGAAACCATGTTTATGGAAAAGTTCCCTTTTCTAAGAACCACAAATACATTTTAATGCTTCTGTTTCATCAAATGAACTCAGAGGCTTGTATATGTTTACTTGTATATGAACACAAGATAACTGAAAGTGTTATATGCTAATTTCAGAAATTTTTAAACAAAGATCTATGTCATAAAGTTTATGTTAAATAAGGAACATTATCTGGAGAAAATTGTTTTCTGGGGTTTTCTTGTGGTTATTTTTACAATTCATAAGATATTAACAGACTTTAAACATTATATTTATATTAAAAGTTAAGCTACAGGGAATTAATAACATCCTATTATATGTTCTCTACTCATTAAAAACATAAAAATATTTTAAAGCACTTAATACTCTAAACTGAGATCTAAAGAAGAAAAAATCTACTATCCCACAACCAAAGAAGCAGAATTAAAGTATAGATCCCAGTGGAAGCTAACTTCCCAGTGGCCTATGATGTGGGGACTGGGTTTTCCAATCCTGTGTAAGAAGAGGAGATCTATACATGAGCCTTCTCATAAAGCTTAGTCTTTTTAGGGAAGGCTCAAAGAAATTCGGTTGTTTGTCCAGGGGCTTGTGAAAGATAAAACACAAATAAATAAAATAGGAGCTACCAGCACAAAACCAAAACCCTAAACTTGTGCCACACCACATACAGGATAGTAGGTGAGAATGAGAATTCCAAACAACAAGATAATATTAAAATTTCTAGAAGCATTGAAACTTCAAGAACAATGCAGAAACCAGTGTAATTTTATGATATGGGACCATATGCTAGTAGGATCATAATACAGAAAAAGGAAAGCATGAACAAAGAATAAGCAGCACACTAAATAAGAATAATTAAATTTAACTTCTGGAAATGAATAAAATTGTAATTGAAAATACATATCAATGGGAAAGTTAGACGAGCAGGTTAGAGACACAACTGAAGAGTGAATCATCAGATATTGTAAATGTGAGCACACTTACGAGAATACAGCACAATAAGGTAAAGGGAAAATTATGGAACAAAGATAAAAAGACAATGATAATAAAATGAGTAAACCCAACATTTCTCTAATAGAAATTTCAGAAGTAGAAAACAGAGATTTAAGGAAAGAAACTACTTGAAGAGGTAATATTGATCATTTTCCATAATTAAAAAATGGCATGACTCCTCCAGTTATTATAGCAGAGAAAAAATGACACCTGAGTAGCAAGGAGCAACCTGGTACCCAGATCTTGGTTCCTAATAGCATTCTCCAGTAAAAGGAACCAGCACTTCTTGGGGAAATTGCTGATGACTGATTCTAGGACTGAGTCAGGAAATACACAAGTTGACCTGAGCAACTTACAGCCATAGGTAATAAGGTAGCGTCCAAAATGAAAAGTCTACATTGACGGGGATATGTCAAAGGAACACAGGAACCAACTGAAAGAGCGTCCCTTGACCAAAGCTGGTACAATTTGAGCAATACAATAGACAAAGTGGAATGAACCCTGAGTGTGAAACTATTTCAGTCCAAAGAGAAATTTATAGAGTCAAGGACATCTTTACTCTAAGTTCTGTTTCAATTAAGAATAAAGCCAGTTTTCAATTGGTGTCTCATTCAGGATGCTGACAGTTTGTTCAAATGCATGTCAGTTAGTCCTCTACATACCTCATGCTTTCATTGGATGAAATATTCATTTCTTATGGCTACATTATTTTGCAGGCCTTTTCTTTCTAGTATTTTTCATGCTTTAGTTTTAGGTCTTTAGGTCTCTGTCAACCTATAGTTTTGGATAAAATAAATATTTAGGTTTTTTTATGTACCATATTATTCCAGCCAGATTATCTTCTGCTCTCTATTTTTTTTAAGATTTTATTTATTTATTTTTAGAGAGAGAAGAAGGGAGGGAGAAAGAGAGGGAGAAACAGCAATGTATGGTTGCCTCTCACGTGGCCCCCACTGGGGACCTGGCCCACAACCCAGGCATGTGCCCCGGCTGAGAATCAAACCGGGACCCTCTGGTTCCCAGCCCGCGCTCAATCCACTGAGCTACACCAGCCAGGGCATTCTGCTCTCTATTATGAGCACCAATTTTATTTCAATTCTTATATCATTAACTATAGAATATGTATCTTTTATTTCTTATATTTTCAAACTTTATCAAATCTATAGAGTTTATCACTTTGACTTAGTGAAGAAATTGAAACTGGCTAAACATCTATAAAACATTCTCACTCAAATAATCTAATTTTTCTACTTACCATGTTTTTATAAGTAACAGTCTGATAGACTATACTCTTGTCTTTTTTTTTTAAAGATTTTATTTTTATTTATTTTTAGAGAGAGGGGAAGGGAGGGAGATAGAGAGGGAGAGAAACAGCAATGTATGGTTGCCTCTCACATGGCCCTCACGGGGACCTGGCCCGCAACCCAGGTATGTGCCCTGACTGGGAATCGAACCGGGACCCTCTGGTTCCCAGTCCGCGCTCAATCCACTGAGCTACACCAGCCAGGGCTACTATACTCTTGTCTTAATTAAGATTTACTTTTCCTGGAATTTTAGGCTTTTTAATATTTTTTCTTAGTGTGATTCACATGAAATTCTAGTGATTGCATGGTTTACTGCAGTTCAAAGCAATAACATCATTATTGTTCATGTCTTTGGTATTCTGTACTATTAAGGAAATAAGCCTCATTTAGAGATGTTGTCTATTTTAGTCATGTTTTTAAAACTAGGAAACCATTATTTAGATTTTGAGTTAAGACATTTCCTCTGTGGAGTAATTATTTGGCTACACAGCCTATAGCACCAAAAAATGAAATAATCCCCAGTACATAGACTTGCATACTAAATAATGTCTACATATTGCTCTAGATGACTGTAAATTCTCACTAGTGTTAACTACAGTTTTCTGGCAAAGATTCTAAACCACTCAATGAACATGACCTTGAATTCTTCATCTTACTGATGCCCATAGTTGAAATATTTGCTGTTGTCCTAGATGCTTTTTCTTCAGCCTTCATATTTGGATGATATGTTACTGGTAAATCATTTCTGCAGATTATTATTATTCTTTTAACTATTGTGTGTAGGGATGACTCAAAGGCTATGGAAATGCACTTTTATCAAATCTATGGAGTTTGACCATTTTTCTTTACAGAAATACTGCCTAACCTTGAGTAACTTACCACCACCTTGGGCACACCAGCTCAAACTTATAAGTCCATGTATCACAGGAAATCCTAACCTTTATTTAATTTGTTGAATTTGACAAAAATAGTTTTATACCTATAATGTATATCACTTTGAAGCTGTGAAGAATTATTATTAGCTTTTATATCAGTTCAAATGGGATTCAAATATATGACTTGCTTTAAAAATCCTATGTCATGCCCTGGCTGGTGTGGCTCAGTGGATTAAGTGAACTCTTGTGAACCAAAGGGTCATCAGTTCAATTCCCAGTCAGGGCACTTGCCTGGGTTGAGGGCTAGCTCCTCAGTTGGGGGAGTACAAAAGGCAACCACACATTGATGTTTCTCTCCCTCTCTTTCTCCCTCCCTTCCCCTCTCTCTAAAAATAAATAAATAAAATAAAATAATTACATTTATAAATAAATAAATCTTTCAAAAATAAAAAAATGAAAGTCCTATGCCAATTTATTATCTTAGTTCCCTTTAGATTAATTCATTATACCTCCAATTATTATAACCAGCATTTATTAAGCACAAACTATGTAAGAGGTGCCACGTTAGGCCTAAGAGAACACAGCAAAAGCATCTCCTACTAAGGGCTTTGGAGCCTGAAGGGACAGATAGACATGTAAACAGCTGTCATATGAGGTGCTGAGCATTTAATATCAGAATAAAGGGTTTTTCAGTGACATGAAACAGGGAGTGTCCAACCCAGGACTCGGATGACAAAGAGAAAGGCAAGACAATGGTAGAGAGACAAGTTGTTTCCTTCAGCCCTGAGGTTGAACAGCCCACCAAGAGCACAAGAGTGGATCATCAGTGTAGGTAAAGGAAGCAGCATATGAACACACGGGAAAATGAAGAACAAATGACTTGTTTGTGGAACCTTCAGTTGCAGGCGCTTATGAGGAGAGTTGCAGAAAATGAGAATGGAAAACTAGGCTGGTACCAAAAGCAAAAGATCTGTAATGCCTTGATGCAGAGTTTGGGTTGATGTAGGAGCTGGTGGTCAGCACTTGACTGATTAAAAGTCAGTTTGAAAGTACAGTTTATATAACTTGCTGAACAGTGGAGGTAGGACTGAGAGAGTGGGACTTGTCTAGACATCTACTTGACAACTATTAAAATCACTCATTTAATAGTGTGAAATCTATAAAACAATTAAAAGAAGTACTCGAATTTAATGAAAATTTCATAAAATAACACTTTTATTTTTTATTTTTCCCACAGTGGGAGAGACATCTCAGACTTGCCCAGAAGCCGCTGATGTTTTGAGCCACAACAAGTATATCACATCCACCTTCTGGGACTATACACCCAACCGCTCTGACCGGTCTGATGCAGCTCACGGTGGTAAGTATGTCTCTCTGTTCTAATGCTGCCAGTGCAGCACAGATTTTCACTTTATTAGTAGAGAAACATATCATCATTGATAACTGAGAAGAAATGTTCTTTTCATACACTAAAGTAGACTGAGAATAGCCAAAACCTTTTCCCAGCTCCTCTATGAAAATATCCAGATGGCAACTCTCTCACATTCTCTCTACCACCATACTAAAATCTGCAACAAATCTATAGCAAATCACGTTACAAAAATGTTCTTTCATGTCATTGTATGGAACTGTGAATGGAGTCAGAATTAAAATTTTCTGACTCTTGCCATGGCTGGTATGGCTCCATGGATTGAGTGCCAGCCTGCGAACCAAAGGGTTACCAGTTTAATTCCTAGTCAGGGCACATGCCTGGGTTGTAGACCAGGTCCCCAGGGGGTGTGCAAGAGGTGCACCTAAAATAATAATAATTTATTATTATTTTAATAATAAATATAATCTTTAAAAAGTTATCTCTTAACTAGCAGCCTATATTTCTTCATTGATTTTCATATTGTTTCCATTCCTCTTTCTAAAAAAAACTGTTGATTTTATAGATGAAACTAAAAGTAGCACTTGAATTAAACACTAGCTTAATGAATAATTTGATCAATTATATTACACTGGAGAAAGAGAACGTGATAAGCCACACTTTTTTAAAGACATTTATTTATTTTTAGAGAGAGGGGAAGGGAGGGAAAAAGAGAGGAAGAGAAACATCAATGTGTGGTTGCCTCTCATACACCCCAACTGGGGACCTGGCCCACAACACAGGCATGTTCCTTGACTAGGAATTGAACTGGCAACCCTTTGGTTCGCAGGCTAGCACTCAATCCACTGAGCCACACCAGTCAGGGCCACACTTTTTTTTTTTTTTTTTAAATTCAAGCTTTAATTGAAGTGATTTTTAAAAGTCATGTATAAAACCAAGTGTACTTTTAAAATATTAGCATATATCTAAATAAATCCAAATACATATTTTTTCATAGATCTTACTGGTGAGCATTCATATGGAACCTTCACACCATATAGGCTACCTATTGCAGTTAGCATTTGCTGTGTAGCAAACTACCACAAAAGTTAGTGACCTAAACGAGTTTTATTTTGCTTCTAATTGTTTGGGTCAGTCAGTCAAGAAAGAATCAGGTAGGCAATTCATCTCTAATCACATGGGTCACATTGTTACAGATGGAACCAGAGATCATTTCCAAGATGTCTTTATCCCCTCCATGATTGGCACATTGGTTCTCTTTGGTTTCTCTCTCTGGCTCAACATGAAATCTCCTCTTCCAGGGCATTCAACATGAGCTGGGCTTTCAATAACATGGTTGTCACAGGGTAGTCAGATATCTCGAGTGGGATTGGTTTTTACCAAGAGAAATCTCTGAGTGCAAGCATGCCAAGAGCCTCAGGAAAATTAGCAGGAGTTTTTATGAATTAGCTTCAGAAGTTCTGGAATATCATTCCTACCTCTTTCTAATGGTCATGCAAATAATAAAATCTAGACTAGATTCAGAGAGAGAATAAGAAGAGACACCACCTCTCAGTGGGAAAATGTCAATCATGCCTGGGAAAGGAGTTCCATACAAGTCATGTTTAAATATTTATTTATTTTTTATAAAATTTTATTTATTTATTTTTAGAGTGAGGAAGGGAGGGAGAGAAACATCAATGTGTGGTTGCCTCTAACGCGCCCCCTACTGGGGACCTGATCCGCAACCCAGGCATGTGCCCTGACCGGGAATTGAACTGGCCACCCTTTGGTTCACAGCCCGTGCTCAATCCACTGAGCCACACCAGCCAGGGCTGAATATTTATTTTTAGCTCAATATCAATTGTATTCCTCAGGGTCATATAGAGGTGATACTTCTGAAGTTTTCATTTTTTTCTTTCTTGCATTTGTTATATTTTTAATTGTGACAAAAAGATAGCACAAAATTTATGATATTTAACTGTATATTTCATTGACATTAAGTAAATTTGCATTGTTGTGCAGCCAACACCCATCTATATCCCAAACTTTTTTATCTTGAAAAACTCTATCTACCCAGTAAACAATAACCCTCCCTTCTCTCCGCAACCAAGCCCCAACAACCACCATTCTACTTTTTGTTTTTATGCATTTGACAGCTCCACGCACCTCATATAAGTGGAATTATACAGTATTTGTCTTTCTGTGACTGGCTCATTTCACATAGCATAATGTGCTCATTATTCATTCCATACTTCAGCTTTCAATGAACATATAAAAGGAAGTAAAAATGATTGGCATTTTTAAAACTATACTATAAAATACTATAGTATTATATTCTTAATTTTGAAAAAATATTTATTTTCTTTGTAACATATGCATTTTCAAATGAAATTTATAATACATTTAATAATACTCTCTAATGTTATTTCTAACTTTTTTAAAGCGCACCAAGAATATGTTTTTTGATGCTGATTGTCAGGAATTGATTTCAATGGCATTTTGAAGCAATGCTCTGAAACATTTGTAAAATCACCATTTTCTCCTCAAGACATAGGAAATTGAGCACTTGATAATCACCAGTAAAACATTAAAAATTTGTTCAAATTTATGAAGTTTCTGAAGGAAAAATAATTTAAATATGATGGCGTTGACATATATACCCAGTGTGGAGAGGACAACTGTCACGAGCACATGGGAAAGTTATTACCCAAAGCCCTGGTCAGTGTGGCTCCGTTCGTTGGAGCGTCATCCCACAGACTAAAAGGCCTCAGGTTTGATCACCTGTCAGGGTGTGTGCCCACCCAGTTGCAGGGTCGATACCTGGTCAGGGTGGATATGAGAGGGCAACCAATCGATGTTTCTCTCACATCATGTCTCTCTCTCTCTATTTCTCCCTTCCTCTCTCTCTAAAAGCAATGAAAAAATGACCTTGGGTCAGGATTTAAAACAAAAATAAAAATTATTCCAGATAATGAATTATATTCTTTTCAAGTAAAGGTGTAAATGTTTATATAAACATTATATTTATTCCTATTCCTAATATGGGCTAGGAACAAATTCTTAAAACAGTAGATACATAAAAATGAACAAGACATTGTCTGGCTTCAAAAATTTACTTTGTATTTGAGAAAAAAAGACTATTAAGAAAAAATGTATTAAAATACAATGTTTTTTTCTTTTGAAAGAAGTTGTTAGTAAATGAAAGACTTGCTGGTTAACTTTAAAGTGTGACAAGTTCTATGAAGAATACATTTATCACCACTAATTTGGGGGGCACATGTGAAGACCAGCATGTGTATGTGTGTGTGCATCTGTATATGCAATTGAGAATTAGGCTTACAGAACTTTGGAAAGAGTTAGAGGTATTTTGGTTTTTCAATGTGAATGCTCCCCATGTTTCCTTTTTTTGTTTTGTAAGGGGTTTCTTTTTTGCATTTTTTTTTGTTGTTCAAGTACAGTTGTCTCCATTTTTCTGCCACAACTTTCCCCCACCCCGCCCATCCCCACCTCTCACCATCAATCCTAACCCCCTTTGGCTTTGTCCATGGGTCCTTTATACATGTTCTTTGATGACGCTTCCCCTTCTTTCCCCCATTATCCCTCTCACCCCTCCCCTCTGGTTACTGTCAGTTTGTTCTTAATTTCAATGTCTCTGGTTATATTTTGCTTCCTTGTTTGTTTTGTTGAGTAGGTTCCACTTATAGGTGAGATCATATGGTATTTGTCTTTCACTGTCTGGATTATTTCACTTAGCATAATGCTCTCCAGTTCCATCCATACTGTCTCAAAGGGTAGGAGCTCCTTCTTTCTTTCCATTGCATGGTATTCCATTATGTAAATGTACCACAGTTTTTTAATCCACTCATTTACGGATGGGCGCTTAGGTTGCTTCCAGCACTTGGCTATTGTAACTTGTGCTGCTATGAACACTGGAGTGCATAGGTTCTTTTGAATTGATGTTTCAGGGCTCTTAGGGTATAATCTCAGTAGGGCAATTGCCAGGTCAATGTCAATATTCAGAAATTGAAGGCATTTTTGTACACTAATAACAAAATATCAGAAATGGAAATCAGAAAAAAAATCCTATTTACTATATCAACAGGAAAAATAATAAAGTACCTAGTAATAAACTTAACCAAGGAGGTAAAAGACCTGTACTCAGAAAACTACACAACACTGAAGAAAAAATTAAGAAAGACACAAATAAATGGAAGCATATACCATGTTCGTAGATTAGAAGAATGAACATCATCAAAATGTCCACACTACCCAAAGCAATCTATAGAGTCAATGCAATCCCTATCAAAACACCAATGATATATTTCACAGATATAGAACAAACATTTTAAAAATTTATATAAAACTATAAATGACCCCAAATAGCCACAGTAATTTTGAGAAAGAGCAAGATAGGAGGGATCATTTTCTCCTCAGACTGCCTTACATGCTTTTTTCCACAGCTATTTGAAGTATTTATGTGAAAACACATACAGGCAGTTTTGACTTTCCAAAACTAAAGTCAATTACATATATATCTGTTAGTGTTACCCATGACTTGAATGGACAACTTCAAGAAGTAGTTGAATTTATTAATATAAAAGTAGTATTTTGACAAATTAAATAGTCATTTTTTACAGCCCCTTGATAGACTTTGTTCATATCCAAAAGGAACACTACACAGCACATATACAGGTTCTGCAAATTGTCTTCGTTGATATTATATATTGATGGTCTTTTAGATCCATTCTCCAATGTAAATAATCAGAACTAGATTCCTGAAGTCAGATAATATATATGCATAATGGAATAAATTACAACATTTTCATAATGACCTTCGTAGAAATATAAGAAAGAATTGACCTTTTGGTTTGGTAAACTGAAGTCTTCATTTTGACTTTGACCCTCACTTGTTGGGTAATAATTTAAATTCTCAAAGAGTCACTTTGCTCATCTGTTCAGTAGATATAATATCATACATCCTATTGAGTGGTTTGAAAATTAAGTGAAACAATGTAAATAATATATTTGTTCAGTCTACTAGAATTAATAATGTTAGCTTCTTCCATATTATCATTTCATAGTGTCTTGAAATTTGTCAGTAATAGTGAATATCTTATTTACATGCCTTTTATCCTTACCAGAAAATAAATAGTTATTCTTTATAACTAAGTTATTACTGTAGGTTATAAGCAAAAACAAAATTTTCTTTTGCATCTTTATCTCCTATTGCAAAATATATAATTTATAATAATTGAGATCAATTCTTTTTAAAAGGAACCGTTAAATCAGAAAATGTGTTCTCTTCTTTCATGGAAGGAAATTATTGCCTAAAACATACATTGAGTGCCCCCTGTGATCTAGGCTGAGGTGCATAATGTGCTGCTGGTTGCTTTCTCTCCTGCCTGTGACAAAGCCAAACGTCCTCATTCAGTCCTGTCACTCTTTCCCAGTCTCCCAGATTCTTAAAAATCCTTTTCAGTGCAGCACTCCAAGAAGTCATCTCACAATGTGGAGAAGCTACTTCATATTCCTGTAGGATACATTATGGTATGGAGAAATGAGGTAGATACATGGACATAGGAATTAAAAATAATTAATTATGGATCTATCCCTTAAAAATACTCTAGTCAGTCAACATTTACACTGACCATACAACCATATGGCTGAATATTATACCACTGGGAAAATGCAATTGTTTAAAAGAGTGTTAGTAATGCTTTGAATCCTTCAAGAATCATGCTAAAGCTCACAATTTAGAAAATAGTTTCTTGAAAGCAATGGCTATTTTGAAAATACTGATGATTCATATTCCTCATCAAGAAATGTTACAAAGCCTTCATATCATCCATCATTAAATAATCGTGTATGGAAACATATATATAATATAGTTCACTAGTAATAACTGATCACATGGAAATATGTATAGTAATACGATGGAAAGTAACAAGTAAATTGACATATAAAATAAAGAAGAAATGAATTTCCAAATCAATGATAACAACTATAATTGCTGTGAAGTGCATAAAACACACACACACACACGCCCTGAGAACTGACATGGTTGGGGAAGGGAGAGATAGTATGTGGGGTGGACATTGAAAGAAGAGTATGATTTACTAGATGGAATGGAAAGAGAAGATAAATATATTTGCAGCAGAAATTCCAACCTTAACCACTAGTTGCCTTTCTATTTCTTTTGTTCCTTAAAAAACAACAGAACTCTAATTTTATTTGTTATAGCATTGTGACCAGCTACAAATACCATCATCTCCAAACTTCCTCATAGTCACCAGAGACCGGTAAGTTAAACTTGGAAATTTTGGGAAGCTGCCCCTTTCAAAAAGAAAATGCACTTTTCTCTTTCTGTTTCTTTCCATGCCTTGAATAGTTGTGACCCTGGGAAGCACAGCAGTCGTCTTGCAACCATGAATGAGCGTGAGGATGGCAGGATGATGGGGTGGAAAGAAGGGAAATGTGTGCTTCACACGGAACGCTTGAACCACAACACCAGCCTCAGACTGACAACTTCTTGACTTATTGTTAATGAAGATAAATTAGTTCCTGTCTGTTTAAGTTACTGTTTGGGGGTTTTCATTTTCTTGGAATGAAATGCATTTTTAACTGATACAGGCAATACAGAAAATGTATCATCTCAAGTAGTAGAAGTCCAAAAACAGGCGAGCTCTAGTTTTGGTTAATTAAGTAACTTTAATAATCAAAAGTATAGCACTGTGTGCACTCCTTCCTTGTTTGTGCTCAGCCATCCTCAGATAACTGATTGTCTTATAAAGTAAGCTCCTCCCCCATAATCTCTTTAGTCCTGATGATCATATCTTTGCAATGATATCCTGAGAAAGGACAAAGAGGTTTTCTTCCCTTTGTTTTATTTTCAAGAATAAGGAAAACTTTTCCTAGGTGCCTTTTCTTCACTAAGTCTTGTTGTCTACACTTGCATCCCAAGTCTATGCCTAAAGTAATTAAGAAAAGCAAATATCACATCACAATTGCAAAGATAAACCATGAGTCACCTCTGGAATAGAGGAGGGGACTGTTTCACCCATGAAACACACATCAGAGTGAAAGAAGGTGAACGCCTGGAGAAAACTGCAGTTCTGTCCTCAACAAGAGAAGGAAGGAATGACTGACAAATGAGCACCCAACTACTAGAGAAAACTTTTTAAAAAGTGAAAAGTAGTCTGCAATGTAAAAGTAGAAAAATCTGTTTTTATTCAACATAATTTTCTGAAAAATAATCATTGGCAGGCAGTTTTGAAGATGAAACAGATTTCAGCCTGAAAAAACACTTTGCATTACAAGAAAGATTACTATATTCAAGGCTCGAGATTTTGGAGAGCATTTTCAAACAATGTGAAAACTTGAATATTTTTAGCAAGGGAAACAATTCAAGAACATTCTTAAAGATGACTAATATGGTTTGGGTTCATAAGATTGATAGGTTAAAGGCTACACTAAAGAAAGAAAGTCTTAAAATAAATCAAGGGTTGGACCTGGAACCATGCAACTGGCATAGGGCCTATAGAACTGCAAGGAAGGAAATACATTCGTTTCCAAAGGGAGAATCTACAGGTATTGGTAATAGATTGGATATGAAAATGAAGAATATAGAATCAAAGATAACTCCATAGTTTGAGTTTTTAGAAAGAAAGAGAAGATTCATGTGTGAGATTATTCAATAATCTCAAAAAGAAGAACCCATTTGGAGAAGTGAATAATGAATTTGTTTTAGGCTTGTTGGTTTCTAGGTAACAATTACATATTTCAAGTAAAATGTTCAACAAATATTTGAAGACAACCACGTGCATTTCATCATGGCTGTGGATTTGGAAGCCATCTGCATAGAAGTGTGAAGGGTCAGTAAATATATACAGAGTAAGAGATTTAAACAAATAAATATACCTTTTTTAAATCAAGAGGGACATCCTGACTATGTCTGCAGGTTATTTAGAAAGGAATTAGTAGACAATATGAGGTTGGAGGACATGGGAAAGTTGTGCGACTTTGAAATAAATGAGCTTTGGAATGCTAAAAGCGGCGCTGATAAGGAATAGAGATCATAAACTGAGGCTAGTGCTAGCGAGGAAAAGTGACATAATTTGAGGTAGAAAAATGACATCTAATAGAATTGGTCCTGATTGTGTAGGTATCCTTAGAGTCAATGATAAAGGCCATGTGTTAAATAAGTTAGAGCTGTAGGGACAAGAGTGGTCACAGAGAATGGAGAAGGAGATAGGACAATTATCGTAGGACCAATGTGCCAGGGAGTCAGTTACACAGAAACGCAACAGTGCAGATCCCGTCTGTGACATTATTCTAAAGAACCCACAATGGCTGATTCTGTGTGTTCACAGTTGTGTTAGCTGAACGCCTGGAGGCCTAAATTTCTCACTTTTATCCATATTGTTTGCATAATGTAAACTCGTCTATATTATAGGTTTGGTATAGACAAGCATAAAGTAAGATATACAAAGCCCATAGAAAAGCACATAATAATCAATGCATTATAAGTCTTGTAGAGTGAATAAAAGAAATGTACACAATTAAAAATGATTTTAGTTTTGGGGGTAATATGCATTCATACCCGAGAAATAAAGTGCTGATGTTTTATGAGAATACTTTCAGAGGTCCAGAAAATTTTCTATAAAATATGAGAGCTATGTTTGCTATATATTTGGTGTCCGTTTTAACAGCAATTTTTTTCTGATAAAGTTTCTACATACTAATATTAGTTTTATGTTAGAAAAAACTTATAAGCAAGAAACCAGCTGAAGAAGATATGTTAAAAATAACACAAACTTTACCTTCTAAAAAACAAAAGAAAATTCAATGACAGTCTCAGTTGATTCCTACTGATTAAATCACCCAATAATCCATTCTGTCTGTATAACACAGTCAGTTTTTACGGTGAATGCTTAAATATAATAACTGCTTTGCAA
Organism: Micronycteris hirsuta; assembly: GCA_004026765.1. NCBI lineage: Eukaryota > Metazoa > Chordata > Mammalia > Chiroptera > Phyllostomidae > Micronycteris > Micronycteris hirsuta. Next base: position 4,617 of record PVJI01008236.1, on the reverse strand, counting down.
AAAAAAAGGGAAAGGAAAATGAAAGCAGATATCAGGGTGTTATGATGGTACTTTTCACAGATGACTGGTTATTATCTCAACTAGTTATTATCCCAACACACTCAGTTATTATCTAGTAATTTTTTATTGCAAGTAATTTAATTTTTAATGAGTCATCAACCAACAATTTTAGAAGAGAATTTCTCTCATTATTTACTGACTAGCTCTGAAATGTTGTACTGATTGGCATGTTAATGCCAAAAGGGTTTGTGTCCATACAGTTTACTATTTCCCCCAAAGGCACCTTCTCTTTAGTAAATCAAGTAGCATCTCTAATAGTCTACGCTGTTCAAACACTAGAGGAAACAGAGCAACTGAATTAAATATCTGGACAACTGTAGCTGTTGATTTATTTGACCTGGATTATTGGTGTTATCATAATGTTATGTTCACAGTTTTATCTATCACCTATAAGTATTATTAGTCAACCCATGTAACTTCTTAATAGATAAATGACAATATTCATGCACTTCTTCTAGACCGTATGGTAAAAAAAAAGTTAGTGTACAATTATATATCAATAGGTACAAATGTCCTAGTCCTATAAATGTATTTATAAAGAATTAGAATATAGAGATACTAATTAAAATCATCACTAATATAGTAATATCAAGTATAATATGGATTTCCAGAACATTTCATTAAAATTTTTGTTTCCTTAAGCCAGTACACAACTACAAGAGGAAGTTGCAATTCTGAAACAGATTCTGGAAAATGGGCCATGGCGTGCAGTCTCACTCCAGACTTGGAAGATGACTTGGACTGGGCCATTGGCAACAGAACCCCTGCAGAAGCATCGAGTGCAGACTCTGACCATACACCAGGTAAATCTACTGAAGTAATCGACTCCTGGAAACCTGCTTTATTTGAGTGAATGTCGGAGTGAGTCACTCATGTCAGTGGGTAGTAGAGATCAATAGGCCTTGTGAAAGGAGAGTCAGTCCTTTCTATTTAACCCTTGAATTACTGAATAGACTCAGGAATGATGTTGCTACAAGGGAATCCATGACTCATATTTTAAGAGACTCACAAATTTTATTTCCTCTACCCTGTGTGTGTTCTTAAATCCCTAATCAGGGCAGGGACAAGTAGGGGGCACTCAGATTAATGCATGCAGTAGCAGAAGTATAGCAACAATAAGAATTCTGATGATGCTACATGGCAAGGAGTTGGTCACCAATTTTACTCCAGTCCCTCTGAAGTGCCAGGACAAAGATGTAGAAGGTAAGTGGTGATAGAAAGAATGAACATCTGCAAAGTCTTGACAGGTTTTGCTTTGTGCCCTGTGATTTGAAATTAGTGGAACCTTTAATGAATAGTTTTACAGTTAATAGAATCAGTATAAGTAAGCTCGTGACCTTATTTACTTTGACCCTGATGCCATGCCTACTCAGTACTTTTCTAAGAAATCAACTTTGCCTAGGGATAAAATATAACTTTTTTTACAGATAAGTTTTCTTAAAAATAAGAAATTGCATATGGTATTATGTATCAGTTTAGAGGGTGTTACTGAATGAGGTTAACATTTTTTTATATTCAATATTATTTTGTATTAGTTTCAGGTGTACAACACAGTGATTAGACAACTATATACTCTACAAAGCGTTCCACCTGATATTTCCAGCACCAGCTGGCACTATATATAGTCATTACAACATTGTTGACTGTATTCCCTATGCTGTGCGTTCCATCCCTGTGACTATTCTGTAACTACCAATCTGTAGTTCTCAATCCCTTCACCTTTTTTTACCAGGCCCTCAGCCCCTCTGCCATCTGGCAACCATCAGTCTTTTCTCTGTATCTATGAGTCTGTTTCTGTTTTGTTTGTTTGTTTATATTGCTCTTTAGATTTGACACATAAGTGAAATCACATGGTATTTGTTTCTCTCTGACTGCCTTATTTCACTGAACATAATACCCACTATTTCCATTCATGCTGTCAAAAATGGTAAGATTTTGCTCTTTCTTATGGCTGAGTAATATTCCATTCTATAAATGTTTCAAGCTTTTTGATCCACTCATCTATGGATGAGCATGTGGGTTGTTTCTATAGCTTGGCTATTGTAAATAACACTGCAATGAACATAGGGTTCGTATATACTTTTGAATTAGTGTTTTGGCTTTCTTTGGATATACACCCAGAAGTGAAATCGCTGGGTCATAAGGGTGTTCCATTTTTAATTTTTTGATGAACCTCCGTACTGTTTTCCATAGTGGCTGCACCACTCTATATTCCCACCAACAGTGCACAAGGGGTCCCTTTTCTCCACATCTTCACTAACACTTATTTCTATTGATTTATTGATGATGGCCATTCTGACAGGTGTGAGGTGATATCTCATTGTGGTTTTAATTTGCATCTCTCTGATGATTAGTGATGTTGATCATATGTCTATTGGCTATGTGTAGGTCATGAGGTTAACATTTAAATCAGTAAACTGCAAGCAGATTGCCCTCTGTAATGGGGATGGTACTCATTCAATTAGCTGATGGCCTAAATAGAACAAAACAGATGGGCTGCCTAAGCAAAGGGTAATCACCCCAACAGACTGCCTTGGACCTCATCTGTACCACTGGCTCTTCTGGGTCACTAGCCTGCTGGCCCACACTGAATATTTGAGACTTGCCAGCATTCATAATCATATGAACCATTTATTTGTAATAAATATATTTCTATATATTATATTAGTTATTCTTTTCTGGAGAAACCTAATAAAATATTACTCAAAAGAATGGAAGCATAGGCACAGTGAAAAAAAAGAAGATTATATGGAATTAAAATAACTTTTCATAGGGAAAATATGTGAGATTAGCCCAGTTATTTTATGACTAGTGAGAAGAGAACAATAGTTTATTATTTTTATTTTCAGACAGATTGAAAATATCATGATGTTCAATTATAACATGTGTGCTCATTCTTATTTTAAAGTTATCCCCTAATTCATCCTCAGATTGAATATTCTTATTTCTTTTGACCTGCCAAGTTGTAGTTCCTCTTCCTTTCGCCAATTTTTTTCTTAAAAAATATGAAGTTAGTATATACCAGGTTATATGAGTATGTTGATAGAACAGGATATCAAATCAAGACACTGAGGTCAGTAATTACAAAGATTTAATATTTAACAAAGGTTATTTCAGTGAAAAAAAGATGTATTATTTAATATGGTGCTGGTATAACTGGTTATTCACCTGGAAAGAAATGAAATTAAACTCATTTTTCTTCTGATTAAGGACTTAAATGTAACAAATAATGACAATGAAATTCTTGCAAGTAAACAGAGGGTAAACAATGTGCAATTTAAAGGCAGGTTCTAACTTACAAAAGTTCAAAAGCTACAAAAGACAAGCTGTCTATATTTCATTATGTGAAATTATACCTGTGGTCTAAAGATTCCATAAACAAAATCAACAGACACATAATAGGTTAGAAAATGTTTTTTAAAGATTACAAGTAAGATTATATATATATATATAACTTTTACAAACTTACTAGAAACCATAATTTTAACAAGCAGAAAAGATTTGCATAACCAATTCACAGATGATCAAATTCACATAATCACCAAATATATTAAATGACATTCAAGTTCACAAGTCATCAGAAAAAATGCGAATTACATAATAAAGAAATAGAAAAGATTTTCAAAGACCACCCCTAGATGGCTGAGAGAAGGACTGGGGAGCCAGAGAAGGGTACGCATCCGTTGTTATGGGGAATTTTCCATTTTGGAAGGCATTCTGGCTACATAGAAATAGAAAGATCAACACACAGCACATATGTATGCAGATGCTTACTTCAGCATTATTAGTAGTTGAAAAAACAAGAAACAAAACGAATACCCATCATTCATACAACCATCTATTTGTTCCTTTGTTGCTCTATTGGTTTATTGAGTGACAGGCATTGTTCTAGGTACTGGGAATACATTAGTAAATAAAAGAGACAAAAATTGCTACTAAAGCAGAGTTCAGATTCTACAAGGAGAGACAAGATAATGTAACAAATGTAATAAGTGGATAGATTGTACGGACCGTTAGAAGTTGAGGAGAAAGAAAGGATGGAGTGAGCAGGACTTGGAAGGTCAAAGGATGGGTGTATGCATTGCGGCCAGTGGAGAAGGGGGTGGGGAGGGATGCAGTTGAAATAGGCTGATCAAAGCAGGCTGCACGGAGAAAACGCCATTTCAAAAAGACTTAAAAGAAGTGAGCCATGTGGATACCCAAGGAAAGTGTTTCAGCCACAGTGACAGCCAGTGCCAAATGCCCTGAGACCAGAGGCTGCCTGGTTGATGTCACAACCTGAGCCCCAGTGATGGTTTGGGTAGTCGAATTATGGTTGTGGGGCTGTCCTACACCGTGTAGGACATTTGGCAGCAAAGCTGGTCTCTACCCACTCGTTGCCAGCAGCACTTCTCTCCATGTCTTGACAACTCAAAATGTCTTTAGAAAGTGCCAGCTATTCCCTGGCTACCCAAATCACCACCGCTCCACCACCCACTCTGTCTAGAGCCTAGAGAAACAACCTGGATGCCAGTGTAACTTATTAAATACACAGCATGCAGTAGCATGCAGCCACTA